>CALNHX010004093.1:0-134879 GCA_940337035.1 Agriotes lineatus | reverse complement strand
AACAATAACAGGATGTTGCAGTTGCCACCTTGATTTGCCAAACCTTAAGTAAGCAATTCAAATCAGAACACTTCTGGCTATGCTGATGTGCTACGTAACCAACGCATTCAGAAATGTGCTAATTCATTGCAACTGCTGCATCACTGCCAGTGGTTGTGCTGAAAATTATAAGGGTGATAAATTGCATGTGGTACAGCTACGTGTTTATTTGTAATAGTTCGTGTAAGTGCATTGTATTTTTCAAATATATCGGCATTTTGTGAATCTACAATATGGCTTTGTAAATTACATTTTTATTATAGATATAATGTTAAAAGATCTTTATATTTTAATACTTGTGGCTACGTCGTATACGTAGGTTCCAGAAAATATTGCGAAATATACCAAAAGTTCTTCTTATGGAAAAATTGGACGGGCTTGCAGTTTACAATAACTGTTTTTTGCTTACCTTAGCTATAATAGCATGAGTTTTAGATTATTTAAAGGACATTTACCTTAGAAGAATTAAATTACTAAAAGCAATGTTGTAGGGGTTATTCCCCAATCTAGGGTGTAGATAGGATTAATGTTTCAAAATGATGCTATGGCAACTTGCTTTGACAGTAATATTAACAAAGTTGCTGTCTTGGTAATACGAAAAACTATTGAGTCTTCTCACCTTTTCACAGAAACCATACAAACAAGAAACATTTTAAGAGAAGGCATCCTTTCCTCAGTATAATGTGGTTTTTCTGGCTCCTACTCCTTCCTAAATGATATTGGCCTACCTTATTGTCAGATAGCTCAAGAGCAAAGAGATCTACTATATTCAATTTACCTCAATCGTGGTTAAGGAAAGCCCGTTCGGAATAAATTGAAAATGTTAGCTTAACAGATCTACTCAAATAAAATCAAACTTGTTTACAGTTATACTTCCTGTTAAAATTAGCTATTTATGCAACAAGTGCTAAAAATTGACGTTTATGTACGAGACATGCAAATTATGAAACGAAGCCGAAGGCTGAGTTTCATAACATGTCTCGCGCGTAAACGACTTTTAGCACGCGTTGCATACAATTTTTTTTTTCGCAGCCAGTACTGTCAAGGTCAGTTACGAAAGGTAATTATTAATACTACAGATCTGACTGTATTCATTACATAACGCTTTAATTATTTCAAAAACATTTTACGTGTAACGCAAGAAGTAACTAGAATAACTATACAACTTCACTTCCAGTTCGAAATTGTAGTTTTATAACCTCACTTCACTTTATACCACAGATGCGCTTAAAGTAAACAGCTGATTTCTTTAACCAAGCTAAACTATAAAACGTCACTTTTAGTGAAGCAAGCTAGCGCTAAAAGGCCTACTTTTAGTAGTGGTCGTAGATAAAAGATATTAAACGTTACTAGTGTTAAATACTAGACCATTACGCGGGTGCCCATTTGTACCACATATTATACATATATAAAGAAACTTTTATTTCTTAGCGCGCAAAAGGACGTTTCGCAATGATATTAAACATAGCATACCTCCGACAGCTGTTCTTAGTGGGCAGCTGCTAAACTCAATGCTCTAAATTAAGATTTGAATAATTTTCCGCAAAGTAACGAAAGCAAAAATAGGCAACTGCTCCAAACACAGGCACTTAGACTGACCTAATTTCGAGATGACGGCATTACTATATTTCTGAAAAAAATCACTAAGCAATGTACTAATGCTTTTAAAAGAGCTATGGTGTAACAGCAAAACATACAGTTCTGCCGCTACAACTATTGAGAGAACATTTTGTTAATGCAGTATATATTGTATCGGAGACATATTCAGACTTTTAGTGGTTTAAAAAAAGATTTACGTTTTAGTTACTTTCAGGAGATTGTAGCGTTATTATCCAATAGCAAAAAATTTTGCGTTCCATCTCTATAAGACATTAAAGTAAGCAAGTAAGCAATATATACAATACCTACATATTTTTTCATTGATACTGGCGTATTTCCGTTATAATTCCCATTCTGAAGAATATGTTTGTTACTATGCAACCCAACAACAGACATTTAGAAAACCCAAGATATTTCCAAAATGCAAGGTTAAGCAATTATCTTTTTACATTCTTTCATTATCATTTATGTGAGTGCTAGTCCACCTTAGCAGCATGAGAAGTTTACATTTATTTTGCTAATTGTCAAGAATATTCGCCAGCTTTCAAAACAAGTATGAATGTAATGCACATACACAGAAACATCCAAAGAACTTTAATAGAAACTCTTCCAGCACAAAGTAAGTGTTTGTAGCTACTCTAAATGTACTACATATTTGCCGAGCTTCATATTCCAGTTACATCATGAATCCAGTTCCTGTAGGTAGAAACTTTCGAAAAAACTCCTGGAAATCCCTTGATAGTACACGGCTTAACAGACCAGGACACGATTCCGACTTGTACGCCATCTACCGCCAGCGGGCCGCCAGAGTCGCCCTAAAATTATCCACATAGGCTTAGAAAGGCTGCCTTTGAGCCCTTCGGCTTACCTACACTGCATTGCCCTTTTCCACCCTCGGGAACGCCAGCACAGACGTGAACCTGCGGATTCAAAACCTCCCCGTGAGCTTGCTTACAGGCCTCGTCAGAGTACACTACTATCTCCACTTCTTGCAGATTTTCCATTACTTCTCCGTCGCTCTGAAAAATATTTCGTTTTAATTTTATTACAAGAAGTAAGTGATCGGGCTTACCTCGGCATATCCCCAGCCTACTAACTTTGCCATTCTTCTTTCCGGAGTTGGGGCGAAAGCCTTTGGCAGGTGAACTGGTTGTATGAATTTGTTGAACTCCACCGGTTCTTCAAGCTTAAATAGCATTAAAAAACAACACTTTTAAAATGTGGGATACACCAAGAAAATGATGAATTTTTAATTAGGTATTATAGTTATATTTAAACATGCCAAAATAAACTGTGCGCAAACTATTCCCTTTCAAAATCTGCTATTTAAAATTGGAAACACAGTATGTATTCATATTTAGAAAATTGGAAAAATGTTGCAGTTTTCTGCAATTGAGTTATAGCACTATACCTACTGTAGATACAATCCTATCGTTTTGCATCGCTGCAAATTAAAAATGTAAACTGCAAAAGGTTTTGAACTAGGATTACTAAGTTACAGATTAGATCTCCACAAACACGGATCCTGAGCAAGTAGAAATTTTCAGCCCTTTAGGGGAACTAGCGAAACAGAAGATGAACAATCTGCCTCATCGTGAGCGATCGAATATGGTTTCGTTGCGCAAATTCGAGCAGATGGCAGTGCACGACATACTCCCAGTCTTTGTACAGGCATAATATATGTAAAGCGCCAGTGGAAATTGTTGAATTAGCGGTGCAAACTATATTATTTAATTTAGAAAATAGAAAACGGTAAACAATAAATACTTTGTACCAAACTACACGACAGGATATAAATCAATTCCAGTAAAGGTGTCTACGTTCAGTAGAACCTCCTAGATTAACCTAATGGGGTCGCGCCATTCTCAGATTCGATCGCCCTATGGATGAGAATTCCTGTGTTTTCCATGATAAATAACAATAATCCCAGCAAACACGTTATTTTGATGTTATACAACACGAAAGTAACAATGTTAACTAACATTTGTTATGTTTATGATACATAACTGTAACGTGACAAATACACATTTAATGTTATATAATTTTTGTTATATTCCTGTTACATAACTTGTTTTATAACAGAAATATAACATTGCTATACAACATGGTTACATATTTTCCACGTAACAGTTTTGTACTGCTATATAATAATGTTAATTAATATCAACTCTAACCACATTATATAACAGTTTCTCTATGGAACTGTTTTATAATTTATTAAAGTTAAATACATACACAATGGTATTACAGGGTGTTAATAAAGTCAACCTTGTCACTTCTGAAGATGCTAGAGGACGCTATATGGAGTTGAAAACTCCTAATACTTTTTGGCTTAGAAGCATAGTTTTCGTAAAAACGAAAGTACAAAATTAAAAAGCAAAAGTTGAGAACTGCTGTACTGTGCCTTACATTGGTGGCTTGACGGAGTATCTTGAGATAGGCTGAGAAAACAATTATCACATACGCCGTCTACATACATAATTTGTTAGCTTTTAGAACACTTTTTAAACGCAGTATAAAAATTTAAATGCAACAATGAAGACAAAATATCGACGTAGTCACAGATCCAACATCACCAGAACACCATACACAAAAAACATATCAGCATGCTCCTGCACGGTGTACATTTTTACTACAAAAGTCAAACACCCAATTATTTCTTACATTGAAATTAATTAACAAAAAAACATCAAAATCACAAAAACGCGGTAGGTACCATATAGTGATTCATACAATTTGCGGTACTACCAAATTCAACAGAGAATTCTGAAGAAATTGTGACTCTAAGCAAAAAATGCTTTAGGAATTTTCGACTTCATAGAGCGTCCCCTAATATCTCCAGAAGTGACACGGTTGACTTTCCTGACACCCTGTATAATAATATTATATAAAGTAAATTCAATCCATCTTATAACATAAAATCGTTGCTCTCTTTCTTTGTTTGTATGTGTGTATCTTTGTTCGCTATCTCCTCCGAAGATACTAGACCGATTAAGCTGTATGATGGCTTAAAGGTTTGCTAATTTTTAGACTTAGATCGTAGGCCGGTTTTATTCACAAAAAAAGTACGAAATAGATTTAATTTAATTAAATCCTCTAAGCAGGGGAGCGAAGCGCTGTCGCCGTGGGCTGTGGTGCGACAGCTGCTGTCGCCGTGTGCTATTAGCTCGAGTGATTCTGTATGTTCATATAACATGTGAGCAAATGAAAATTAAATCAAGCTTGGCTTTGAAATATTTGTTTTATGAATAATATGTTGGTGACACTGTAAGCGTCAGTTTTAACATAGACTGACGCAAAACCTAACCTGCTAACATCGAATTTGACATAGACTTACAGTGCGACCAACGTATTATTCATAAAACAAATATTTCAAAGCAAAGCTTGATTCCATTTTCGTTTGCTAACATGTTATCATTATAGTAGAGCATTATTTTTGCAACCCAAGTTGGTCCAGGGGTAGAATGCTCACCTGCCACGCGGCCAGCCGGGGTTCGATTTCCGGCCGATGCATTCTCTTTTTAAATTTATATTTTGGTTACTATTTACCAATTTATTTGATGCGTAGCAATTTTTTCTGTAGAATTTAGTTCAGTAAAATACACACGTTTATGGAAAACAATATCCTTCCTTTATTTTTAATTTAAAGAAATAAACAAATATACACACGTACACATTCGATAATATTACACAAATGTAAATACAAAATACAAATACGTGAGGCGATCGCACTGATCTGGGACGACTGATGTCGAAAACTAGGCTACTCCAGTTTATATAACCACTGTTTGAATGGAAGCAGCCCCGTACATTCTTTCGGATACAATAGCACCCTTCGCTCTATTGTGACAGACAAGTTTGGGATGCTACCTCCGATAATTAAATTTGCATGGGCTTCTTTCATATTCAAGAATTTATGACTCTATTGTGGCCAGGGTTAGTCATTGCTGTCTGCCTGGAATTTGGGTCACAAGGATATTTACGTAACCCTTCCTTTTGTCATTGGGTGCTCCTGCGCGTGTGACATCCGTCGTGCTGTTTTTAGAATTTTTACTTTGACGTTTTTGACAAGTTAGTCTGCATTGTTTGATGGCAACACAAATCACGTTTGGGTTCTAACATTTTTTGGTCGCATATGTGGCACTGACGTTTATAGTCACTCACGTTTTAGTTAGCACTGTCGTTTACAAATTTGGAACTGCGCTTAATGTCAAGTTTCAGTTGATTTAGAATTACACTTAGTGTCAGGTTTGGGTAGATTTATGACCATCCCTTGCACGACAGGCATTTTTAAGTCAATTACCTTGGTACGCTACAATATTAATGATTCCCTCTTAAATTAGCGAACCCAAGCGTAGTTCGGATGACTCACTAGTTTATTAATAATTTTGAAAAGGAACGAAGTCATTCCGATCTTTTATATTAGTTTTTTGTCCTACAAACCACAATTATCTGTTCACTCTGAAAATTTGAACTACAGATTTAAATTATACACAAATAAAACAGAATTTAATTCTGAAACACCTTTACTCGATATAAAAGTACTAAATGAGCTTTCCGTCTGGTAAGGGATGAGCCAACACCAATTCCTAACGGTTTTATCTTTACCATTTTCTGGCAACATGCCGACAGGAGAATAGTGTGGTACTTTGCTATTTATATTTGTACGTGCTAAATATTAAATAAATGTAAGTACCTATTTACAAGGGGTCTTTTGTATATTCCCGGAATAGAAAACACCCTCCCTTAACAATGCAAGTGTTGGAACGTTTCAATAACAACTGCAAACAGTGATAAAAATATTCTTTTGTTTTTGTCTTAAAATGGCTCTCAACTGCTGCTACGAGTTCATTATCATGGGCCAATTTTCTTCCTCTGACGTCTTTCTTCTAATTTAGGAATAGAAAGTAGTCCGAGGAAGCCAAATCGGGACTATAGGGCAGATGGTCCAGTTCTTCAAAGTAGCAACTGTTCATGGCAGCTTTGACTGTTTTTGCCTTAACAACAACAGCATTGTCGTGCAACAGCAGTATCCCCTTGTTTAGCTTTCCCCTTCTGTTTTGTTTAATTGAATCCCTTAAACGGTACAATAAGCCCGAATAGTATTCCCCACTTATTGTTTGGCCCTACAATCCCAAAAAATGGTTGGCATTATTTTTCCTGCTGATGCAACGACATTAAACTTTTTAGGAGGGCTGGAATCCTTAACATGCCACTGCATGGACTCTTGTTTGGACTCTGGGTCATAATAATGGACCCAAGTCTCATCTCCCGTAACAATTCGTGTAACTATAGAGTCGTGATCTTCCTCAGACAAAGTCAACAACTGATTACTGACTTGAATTCTGTGCTGCATTTGAAAGGGAGAAAGCATTCGAGGAACCCATCTTGCACTTACTTTTGACATGCCAAAATATTCATGCAAAATCCTAAAAATAGTAGTAGTTTATGATACACCAGTTAATGCTGCTAACTGCCTCTTCTTTAGTCTGGCGTCTTCTAACACTAGCACTTTTTCCACAACTTCGGCGGTAATCGTTTCAGTGCGATAACCGCATCTTGGATCATTTTATAATGATTCTCGACCACATCTAAACAATTTGGACCATTCATAAATGGTTGATTTGGAACGACACAGGCTCTCATTTCTTCAACTATTATTTGAGGATTTTCTCCTTGTTTGGTGAGGAATTTTATAACCAAGCGATACTCAAATTTATTCGTTTTGACCTCTTAGCTTGACAGGTCTTCAAATACCAGAAGAGAACTGAGCTATAAATTTGCATTGTTTTATAAATTGTCATACGTTGTTTCAAGGACCAGCTGATTTAAAAAATTTAAATAGAAAAATTCCAACTAAATTACAAAGTACTTATTCCGGGAATATAAAAACGACCCCTCGTAATATTATTTAACCTTTGAAACACGATGCTTTTACTCAGTTGTGAGTAGGTAAGTAACGTTTCATCAAAATATTTTTAAGACGTGTCCCACTGGCAAAACTTTGTCCAATGTTTTTATAAAAACGTGAACAGCTGTTTGACGCAAAACTGAAATGTAAGGTTGGAACGGTGGAAGCTTTATGCTTCTCTTCTTCACTTTACAATAGAAAACTTAAATGTAACTCAAGCATTACTATTTTTAGGACTTGCAAGTTTGATATGATATACTCTTCTTCAAATAAAATAAAAATACACCATAATATTGGATTAGAGTTAGGTTTATAATTATGCGAAATCGCATGGAAAGTTGATTCACGCTGATGTAATTCCACTGATGCGGTGGTTTGTTCGTTAGATGACGTACTTTGCGTTTTTAATTAAATAAAATCAAATTAAAATGAAAATTACATGCTATTACTTGCCAAAAATGAGGGTAAGTGTTAAGCTTTCAAACAGTAAAGGAATATCAAATGTAGTACAAAACATGTAAAATTGAGTTAAATATAAATTGCACCTGGCTTCGGTTTCAAAAGGTTTATATGAGAAAGTGTGATTAATCGTCGTTTTAAACAATCTATTATTATTGCATTGTTTTATTACAGAGAATAAAATGCCAAATGCTAAAATGAGAAACATATTTCAATTCATTTGTAAGAGAAGCAGAAGCAGTATGCACAACCTGTCATTAAAAACGACTTTCAAAGCATAATAAGCGAGTGGTTTCGATTTGCAAAACAGAGCTTTGTCCGTGAGCAAAAACCGAAAACGTAATTTTGTATTTGAGTAATTTCTATTGTTATAAGTGCAATGTAGTAGTACAATAGTTTTGCAGTAAAATAAAATACTAATATATTAAATGTGTTTTAGTTTTTCCGCCCAATTGTTATATTTTGTACAGCAATGTTAAGTATAAGATTATTTCAATCCGAGATTTGTCATTGGGATGCTGCTTACTTTGTAAAATATATAGGTTTAACTTAATATTTAGCAAAGCTGCATATCTAGCAATTCATGAATAATTTTTTTTGCACTACTAGTCTCAGAACGCACCGTTATTGGCCTATTTTTAGGTTGTGAAGTTGATTTTCTCCACCAAGGGAGAGAAAGTAAAATAAACAATTTTCACCCTGGTAACTAATAAATTGCTAGGTTACCAAATATGACTATTTTAATTTTGACGTTGTAAAGAGCTGTATTGTCAGGTTGACAGTTAAAATATTTTCGAAATTTGTTGGGAATTTAGGTGTTAAGCCGTTTGATAGTGCAAAAAATAGTATATACACCACGGTAGCGAATCGTCTTATAACCTTCGCGCTTTAGATACTTCGCGCTGCGCGCTCAGTATCTAATATGTGCTCAGGTTATAATACTTCGCTTCGCTATCTTGATATATAATATACTATTAAAGGATAATAGTATTTATTATACATCAAGGTAGCGAAGTGCAGTATTATAACCTGAGCGCATATTAGATACTGAGCGCGCAGCGCGAAGTATCTAAAGCGCGAAGGTTATAAGACGATTCGCTACCGTGGTGTATATACTATTTTTTGCACTACCAAACAGCTTAATACCTAAATTCCCAACAAATTTCGAAAATATGTTAACTGTCAACCTGACAATACAGCTCTTTGAAACGTCAAAATTAAAATAGTCATATTTGGTAACTTAGCAATTTATAGTTACCACGGTGAAAATTGTTTATTTTACTTTCTCTCCCTTGGTGGAGAAAATCAAATTCACGACCTAAAGATAGACCAATAACGGTGCGTTCTGAGACTGGTAGTGCAAAAAATGATTTTCAGGTTGCTTACTTAAATCAAACATCGCTCATATAATAAGAAGAATGTCAACCACGTAGCTCAAATTTGAATCACCGTGTACGTTATATGACTACAATATTCTGTTAATAAATAATTGCAAATAACAAGGATATAACAGTATTATTTCACCGGAAGTAATTTTCTAGATTCTACTGAAAGTTCAATTTTTTTAAACTCTAACAAATGTAGATTAGCCATTTATAAGTAAATTAATTTAAAAATGCATACAAATTTTCTTTCAGTTTGTTTACTTATGCTTGTAGCTTACTTTTTGATTGATACTATCTGGATCATTAGAATAAAAGATAATTTGTGTGTGAGATTGTTTAGTGATTCTAAATAATTATTACTACAGAAATTTAATATTGCTTAATATTTACTCATATAGGAAATATTTAAGGTTTATTTTTTGCACTTATATCAGTTATATTAATAACGCTAAAAATGTTCTTTGGTTTGTCTGCTTATTCTTGTACCTGTATCTTATCTTTTAAATTGGTGCCATCTGGCTCATTTGAATTAAAGATAGTTTGCTTGTGAAATTATTTCTATAATTACAATATTGTAATTGGAAACACGGAGAACAATACACTATATACTCTTTTTATTTTAGGTTATTGAAACATTTTATACTAAATATTATGTGATTACTCTTTACTACCAGAACCGCAGAGGACTTAGAGGCAAATTTTTCCAATTGTATGAAGCATCATGGAATGACGATTACTATGTTTTGTGTGTAACAAAAACATGGCTTGGAAATGGATTTTTAGATACTGAAATCTTAGATAATTCCATTTACAGCATATATAGATGTCATCGGACTGCAGATATTAAAAAAGATATGGTATTAATCACGCACACAACTTCCTTTTAAGTGATCTTATAATTAGCCAAAAATCTTATTTTTAATTTTTAAGCATTATTGCAATTTTATGCAGAATTCATAAATGTAATAATATACCCGGAGTTTTATTTAAAATAGGAGTTAATTAAACAAAGAAAAAAGAAAAGAAGCCCGTTTTAGAGATATTCAACTGAAAAATCACCCATCTCACACCAATACTCATTCAAATGAAATAAAAATGAAATGTTTGAAAAAAATCGTTACAGACGTTCTTGAAAAAATCGAATAGAACTGAAAAATCACAAGAGTATACACCATACTTCTGATTTTCTTCAAAAGCTTGTTGTCGCATTTCGATAGTAGACACAACTTATATATGAAGTTTCAACGCCATACCTTTGTTCGATTTTGAGATATTTTGTTCATAGACAGACAGACCAATGCACAAAAACATGTTTTCTGGGTTCAGGGGACTCTATTAAACGTGAAGATCTGTTGAAAACTCATTTTAGAATTTGTGGGATGATACCAATACTTCCTTTACTGTAAAAGGAAGTAAAAAGAATAATAACAATGATTACAAGGGAAAATTTTAAAATGGTAATAAAGAAGCTGAAACCAACAGATCTTATTCCTCTATATATTCCTAAAAGCTGCTGAATGGTTCCAGTTGCCACTGCTTCATTTGTATAGTTTAGCACTTAATTCTGCAACTTTCCCTGAAATTTTGAAGAAATAACTGGTGACACCATTGCATAAAAGTGGTCCCAAATCTGATGTCGGCAATTATCGGCCGTTTTCGGTGATCTCGGGGCTTGCTAAGGTATTTGAACATTTTATTTATAATAAACTAGCTGTCCCGGAAAACGTTGTTTTGGATTATGACATGATACAGTGTACAGTGTATAGAAAAACACTCTTTCGATATTTTCCAATTGTCCGCCTTTCCCTTGGGATTCTTCCGAATTTTTTTTCGCTAAACCACCTCGGGAATAAGACGAACAAAACAAAAAAATATATCTAAATCGGCCAAGTCGTTCTCGAGTTTTTGCGTTACCAACACACGGCGATTGATTTTTATATATATAGATTATACAATAATTTAAAATACTCACTATCGGACAGTCAGCACGGTTTTGTTTCTCAAAAATCAACTATAACCCTTAATTTTGAAAAATGCATTGCAATGTGATTTTAAATTTAAAAGAACTCTTGTAGATTATAGAATTCTTTACATATTAGCCATTCTTTCAATTTAGTTTTAAATAATTTTAATGAGCGTGATGACTGCTTAATAGGAATCGGTAATCTTCGAAATATTTTCATGCCACTGTATACGGGACCTTTTTGACTAATAAAAGTATTTTTATATTTTGGTAGCATGATTTCAGTTTTGTTCCTTATATTGTAATGGTGAATATCTTCATATTTACTTATTGCTGTTATGCTTTTTACTTCCTTTTACAATAAAGGAAGTATTGGATTCACCCCAAAAATTCGAAATTGAGTTTTCAACAGATCTTCACGTTTTAGAGTCCCCTGAACCCAAAAAACATATTTTTTTTCATTGGTCTGTCTGTCTGTGTGTCTGTCTGTCTGTCTGTCTGTCTGTCTGTCTGTGAACAGAATATCTCAAAAACGAAAAGAGGTATGGCGTTGAAACTTCATATATAAGTTTTGTGTGCTATGTAGATGAGACAGCAAGCTTTTGAAGAAAATCGCATAACCGAAAGTAGGTGTTTACTCTTGTGATTTTTCAGTTTTTTTCGATTTTTTCAAAAACGGCTCTAACGATTTTTTTAAAACTTGTTTTTTTTCTATTTTTTTATTAACTTCTATTTTAAATAAAACACCCGGTATATTATTACATTTTTGAATTTACCTTAAAATTCTAAAGAAAATTTCTCTCTCCAATTAACGCTCTATTTTGTACCGTTTTTGTAGAATTTGTAATTTTTGAAAACTTTTAACAAATGGTTAAAAATTAAAAATGAAATTTTTTACTAATGATAAGATCACTGTAAAAGGAAGTTGTGTGAGTGTATCACACCAGATCCTTTATCTAATAGACGTGTCTGTCTGGGACGCGGTTTTATCCGGGACGCTGTTTCAGCAGCCAAACCGTAAGAGATAGAGAAAAAAGTTATTAAAGTTATATGTTTGGAATGGTCATGTTAGGTCAGGAACCGAATTTCAGTCACGTGACACTTCCGGTTTTCGAGAAATCACAAAAAGACCGTTTTTCAAATAGAACGCGCCGCCAAACGTAGCTGCGACCCTCTGCGCCTTAAATCCTCGATCGGTTAGGCAACCACTTTGACACCTTCCAGGTCTGGGTGGTTGCCTAACCGATCGAGGTTTGAAGGCGCGTTAAATGAGACATTTGTCTCACTGGAGTGCTAGTTTTATATAATACATATGTGTTGAGTTAATTACGATACGATGAAGTTTATAGTTATCTGTATAATAATTGGTATTAAAAGCGGATTATGATATCTCTAGGATTAAGTTGCAGTATTTATCACGGTCTAATACAATATCAATTCAATAAATTCCTTAATCCCGGTTGTCATTTCGCTACGGAACAATGTCCACGGATTTTCTGATAAAAAATAATCTGCGAATTTTTCCATACCTCAACCAGGCCAATGTCATTTTCATATCCGCCAAACTCTTCATAGCGGGGATGCCTGATAGCTCTTTTGATATTCCGTGTGTTCGTTAAGGGGTGCAGTCCGTTTTGAATAAGCGTGCTCCCAAACAAAATACTCGAAACGTTAGTGAATCTGAAACAAACCTTCTCTAAAAATGCGTCGTAATCAATTATACGATGAGTCTGCTAATAAACGAAAAATATCTGAAAAATCTGTCCCTACAAAAGGATGTAAGTAGCTTATTCGCTCTATTGGTCGATAGATATCTAGAAGCTGCGTTAGGAGACTGAAAAAGCGAGTAAAAGTCATGGATAGTCAACTTTCCACGCTCACTTTAGTCGATTATCAGGTGTTAATCGAAAAAGACTTGTTTAAAAGTGACAAATTGCAGTATCTAGATACACTCATAACAAAAAATGACACGATCAAGAGAAATTATAATCTCGAATAAACACGCTGCAAACTTTCTTCGAAGTGCCGGAGTATTCCTATATGGCAAAAGAATCCACAAGCAGAGACGAACAAAAGAACTTTTTAGATTAACTTCCCCACGAAAACAAGAACGAGACGAACTGGGGAGGTTCCAGAACAGCAGAATAAAAGAAATAATAATTTCCCCTTGCTTGCAATTTTGAAGGCCACTAGAAAGCCGCATTTCCATTTCTTGAAGTCTAAACATTTTTTGCCGCTGCTGATCATGTAAGTCAGTGATACAGCCTTAGTAAAGAAACGTGTAAGTCGATGATACATTTGTTTGCTGCTTTTTCCTGACAACGGTACTTAATATTATTATTAAGTTCCTAGGATAATAAAATTAGCAAAGCAAGATGCAGATTTAGACGTTTTGTTTAGAAATTGCAAGTGTTTATGTGACATGTGACACTCACAGGTAACACGACTCACGAAAACTAATCCTGGTGACAGGTGACAAACCAAACGATTTTTTTCAAAAATCTAGGAAAATTTCGATAAGCAGCGGGAAAAATATAATCAGATAACTCGGAATGTATCGCCTATTAACATTTTCGGCAGTCAACAAGCCGCGACTTCGTCTTGGCTTGTACTTGACTACCTCAAATGTTGATAGGTCCTTACATTCCTTGTTACTTAAATAGCTATTATAAGACATAAAAACTACTTACTCGTTGTGAATGCAGTGAGCAGCTGTTAAAACCCATTTCTTTCCAATTATCGACCCACCGCAGTTGTGCTCGTCAAAATATCTGTAAGACACCTGAAACTCCCCCGTTTTCAGAAAACAGTTGTAGCAATAAGCAATTAAATCTTACAGCATATGGATATTCACCAGGGCCAGCGTTTGTTCCATTAACAATTTTACCTTGCAGTGGCACCGCTGTTAAAGATTATGGTAGTTTTAAGTTAAAACATAATCAAAGTACCGACCTTAACTTAAAGTACCGACAATTAGAGGATACTTACCAGCTAGAAATGAAGGAAGCAGGGCTAGATGAACACAAAAGATCAAATAGCGCATCATTGTTGAATGTTTATTCGAATATTTACAGGTTTTCTGGTTTGCTGGTTTTCTGCTGATTATGAGTGAGCTTTTTATATTAGCGGTTATCTCCACTTTAAATGCATTTTATCACTGCTAATAAAGGTCGATCAACTATCTCGAGTGGGTTGGTATTAACTGATAGACGTCGTAATTTAGCAATATTTGCTTTGCTTTTCGCAAATAGGGCTTTATAGTAGGTCGTTGAAGAACTGCTACAAGGTCAACAGTAATTGAAAACTGTCGACGCAAATAAAAGTAAAGCTCATGTCAATACCATAAATCATTATTTTATCATTATCCTTACTGAGCTATGTTTGATGAATTTTATTGGATACAAAATTAATTTCTTAAGTAGCTAATTTTTATTGAAGAAAATTCCTAGATAACTTGTTATCTTCTTGTTTTTATAAAATAACTTTATAAATCTGTAAAAAGAAATAGTGACCACTAACCTTCGTCTTAAAAACAGGGTTCTACAATTTATACAAATAAATTAACTCGAATCGGCAAAGGTTTTACATTATCAAACGTTGAATAAAATAATCTTTCCCCAAAAACCTTCATTGGTTTCCTGGAGTAAAAGACACAATGCCATCGTCTTGAAATGGTAATAGTAATTTATTGATGTCTAATAATAACTTTTGCAGCCCCAAGCTTTCCCATAAGAACAAAATATGGTTCGATCCAGTCTACCGTGTGATGTTCTTATGTTTAATAGAGACGAGACAATCCAAAATTGTGGTGAGTAGATGAAAATTGTGTATACAGTTTTGATGGAACCTCAGATTTCTCAATACAATTTATTATGACTGAAGAGTTATAATTTAAGTCAGTTTTTCTTTATTCCGTCAACCATCTTCTTGTAGCTCTCTTCTAATCGCCATGGTTTCTTTAAGTGCTTTTTAAACTTGGGCTGATCTTTATACTCATTGCTTTCTGCTCAGAACTGAGCAAATTACTATCAAAAATTAATTAAATACCAATTACCGCCCTACGAAGTTATTGAAGTACCAGAGATTTCAATTGCCCAAAAGAAACAGTAATTCAAAACTGACGCAAAACCTAACCTGTTTACCTCGAATTTGACATAGGCTTACGGTGCCACCAACATAAACAGTGCCAACCTAAGAAAGAAATCACAACCATTTATGGTCACCCGGTAGTAGTATTTAAATAGCTCTGTTAATATTGCAATGGTCTTTAGCCCTGTACTCGGCTCTGGTTGCAATACAGAAAATACAAAATACAGTCACAAAGGCACAAAGTCGAGGCAATGCAAATAACTGGGAAAAGTCATGTAATTTTTATTAAATCAGCATAATACTGGTACAATGGACGATTAACTTTAAAAGCATTCAAATGAGTATACAAATAGGGGAACTCAATTTCAAGTGTTGGAGTTAATAAAAGAACTTCAATTATAATTTCAAAAGTTTGGCAATGTAGAAGCCAGACATGAATTAGTTAAAATTGACACAAGAATTCAAATTGTGCAGAACTTGAGATGAAGCGTTAGTTAGTACAGTAATTAAAGAAAAACTGACGTTGTGAGCTTATTTGATTAAGGTAAGAAAGGATTTACGAATTGGATAATGCAAGCAAGATTAGCATAAAAGAGATTTTGGCAAAAAGGACACAGTTAATTATTTTTGAAGAAAATGAAACAGTAAACAGGAAATAGACAAGTTTAGTGCTCTTAGTGAGTCAATGAAGTGATGTGAGCAAAAAGACATTTGTTATAAACAATTTAATGGACAAGAAGATAGGTTATAAACAATTTACTTTGAAAGACAATAATTTTAGTATTAAGAGTTCTAGTTAAATGTTTGTAAAATATGAACTTAATGTTAAATGTTGTTAATTTGTACTAAGCTGATTTCCTTGTATTTGATTTTTGATGTTCATTTGTTTTTAGAAGCTTGGATATTCAATTATTATTAAACGTTGACACCAGCAGCATCTGCCTTGTACTCTGCAATTAATTAAAGTTTTTATATGGTTAAAATAGAGAGTTGAAACTTTACCAAAGTGTGCAGTTTTATGTGTGTAACCAGTGGTGTTGAAAGGGGTGATCCATCTTGAAAGAGAAAAAAATGTTCACGCCTCCTTCGACGAACCAGCAACGGCAGGCACCCGAGGAGATTGCAATCGAGATCCCAGCGTTCCGGAGGGCTACGATCGGGTCCAGAAGGTGGAGACAGGCTGTCCGAGGGTCCCAGCAGCGATACCAGCATTAAAGGGCGACCGCAGGTACCGCAGGCACCAGGGAAGGCTTTCCGCAACAGCTACCGATGCAAGAGCGAGGTTAGTGTGGGAATTTTCATTAATCGACCGTAAGGGCGTGAAACATATGAGCCTACCTGTGTCTCGTGAGCTTCATAACCGAGGGCCAGCATTAGTTTCTGTCCAGGCAACGATAATCAGCCAAAAATCTCAATTTAATCCAAATTTGGAGGTTAGAATGCAAGAAACAAAAGAGTAGGCGCAAACAACGAAGATCCGGTTTTCCTAGAACAAAAGAATGTACAGACGCTACCACAAAGGCGCGAAAATCAATCCATAACTCACCTGATTTTTAATTTGCTCATAATTTGATTTTACTAGTCATTTCACAACGCAGAAAGGCGCACAAACTGAAATTTATGTAGGTTAAGGTTAACTGTCAACTCGAGCACAGGCGCAGTGCAGTTTTGATATTATTTACCAGTGGCGTGCTGCCATTTTCAAATATATTTAAGGGACCCGACACCTGAGAGCTGAGTTTTCATGTTCTTAATTTTGGAGCTAGCAAATATTATCAATAACGGTTATATGCAATGTTTAAGAGGGCAAAATACCATAGATATTACTAGTTAATTTGGTGAACCCAAGATTAGTCAGTTTAATGTAACATTTACCGATCTTTGAAAAATTATTGGTATGGTAGACAATTTTAATTTAATTTATTTTATTCTATAATAATAAAAACACACATATCATATCAGAGCAATATATCGTTCGACACGAGCAAATTGAAATTCATAAACAATTATTATGAACTAATATTGTCTAATAGTACGGGCAAGAGCGGGGTCAGAAAAAGACAAAATTCGTTCATACATTGAAATTGTATGAAAGAAGTCAAGTGAGGTGTCTTTCTCTAGGCATTTTTTTCTAGCCGATTCGAATGGAAAAACTTTCAGGTCGATTGAATTACGACTTATCGAGATATGATACGTTTTATTGGAAAAACACAGAAATCATTGACACGGCGTTACGTAATCGTCCATAATTTTTGGAAAGTAAACAGGAGAGACCCTCTCAATGAAAAACATGTTTTTTTTTTAAGAGAGTTTTAAGCCAGTTCAGCTTCCATTAGCTTTGTCATGGCTAGATTCACTTATAACTCAAATGCACACTTGATTTAGGCACTATGGTTTTAGACACTATGGTTTTAGAAACTATGGTTTTAAACACTATGCTTTTAGACACTATGGTTTTAGACTCCATAGTCACTATTACACATTCGTTTTTTTATACACTATTTAGTTATCAATGTTATAAATGTCTTGTGGTAGCTTGCGTTTTAAACGTGTGTGTATGTTTTTCGTGCATAAGTTATACTGCCGAAAGACTAGATTAGTTTCAAGTTTAGAAATTTATCGCTCACAGGTACTTTTGACTACATCGAGCATATATGGGACACCTATTTCACGATGTATCTGGGTATTCCGCACAAACCAAGGAGCCCTTAAAACTATTCGAAGAACGTTGTTCTGAAAATTTTTTAGTTTGTTCAGTTTAGTTGCACTGGCGTTACCCCAAATTGGACAACCCTATGTGATAACAGGTCTAATAACTGCTTGATAAATTAGAGTGCCACAGGATACTTTTAATGGAGATTTCCTATTTCATACTAGATACAGTTGCATTAGACTGTTATGAGCCTGATTTAATTTTTGATTAATGTGATATCCCCACTTGAGAGTTTTATCCAGGTAGACTCCTAAATATTTGACTACTATCTGTAGGCGTTATTTATACGTCTAAGTGTGAATATTTTTGCTTCTATTTTTGATGGATTTAGTTGTAAACACCATTTACTAAACCATTCACCGATGATGTCAACACTTTTCTGTAGTTAATTTATTGCTATATGTAAATCACTGCTCTGCGTGGCTAGCACTGTGTCATCAGCATACATAGCGACGACCGTATTGTCCATTTCAGGGATGTCATAAACCAATAGATTGAATAATATCGGCCCGAGTACTGAGCTTTGGGGAACTCCAGCTCTAACTTTTACAGCCTCAGATACTTCAGCATTTATTACTGTAGAGAATTTGCGGTTTGTTAGGAATGACTTAATTATGTGAGTCAGATAGGGTGGAGTAGCGATATTTATTAGTTTATGTAAAACACCTTTTGTCCAGACCTTATCAAAAGCTTGTTACAAATCCAAAAATATCTCCACAGTATACTTCTTTTGTTCAAATCCTTGTTCGATAAATTCTGTAATACATCTTAGTTAATGAACTGTTGAGTAGCCTGCTCGGAAACCAAACTGTACACTTGGTATAATGTTGTTTTTATCTAAGTGTTCCAACAACCGCGAATGTATTATTTTCTCAAAAACGTTTGAGAGCGTTGGCAGTAAGCTGATAGGTCGATATCCACTAAAATCAGCGGTATTTTCCTGGTTTGTGAAATATCATTACGTGTGCGTACTTGCAGGTATCGGGGAAGTAGCCTGTTCTCAAGCATGCATTATAAATTGCAGTTATATGAGCTATTGTTTTCATCGGAAGATTCTTTAGCAGAATGTTTGGAATTCGATCGTGCCCTGGAGCCTTTTTGTTTGGTAATTTTTGGATTATTGTATAAACTTCACTGGGCTTTGCTGGCTGTATATTGCCTGGCAATGGAAAGTTTTGTTCGACATCATGCTCTATTTTATTAATTGATTCCGTTGTTGAAATATCCTTATCTGTTGTAAAGACATTACTTAAGTACTTGGTAAAGCAATAACATTTTTCTTTATCAGAGGCATATGTAGTGTTGTTGGCCCTTAGAGTGGGAATAAAAGGTTGCTGTTTTAAAATACGTTTTGTAGCTCGCCACATTGTAGGGTCTTGAGGTTCTAAGTTCTGTCTCTCTTTTTACTTGGCGTATTAATTTATTTAGGTGTGACTTAATCCTAAGATCTCTTGTTTCTAACCACAACCTTGTTGTTCGGTGTTTTTCCTTAATTAAACATTGAATATGAAACGGTATTGTAGATCTCATATGAGTAGGATATTGAATAGCTGTAGAAATTCTAACTGCATTATTTATGCTATTAATTAAAGAATCTACTGTGTCGTCGATGTCGGTTTTATTTCCTTCTAGTATAGGACACTTAGTGGTCTGTGTCATGGTTTGGCGACAAGTTTTCCAGCATATTTTGCCATTGATCAACCTAGGAGGTTTTGAGACAACCTGTGGCGGTGAATCAAGTGTGACTATCACCGGTAGATGGTCGGAATCGAGTTCATGTACTACCGTTTGATATAGTGGGTAATATAAGTTTTTATGTAGAATTATGTCTAGCATGTCAGGTTTGGGATTAATTTAGTATGGTGCATACGTTGGTTCAGGTGGCGCAGCGATTTAACTACCTAGCTCGAAAGTTAGTGAAAATAATCGTGTTCCATCAGGGTTATCCACACGGCCGCCCCATACAGTACTTTTGCAATTCAAGTCTCCTAGTAATAGTGTTGTATTTTCGTTATCAAACACTTCTTGTAAATCTCTGGAAGATATTCTTTTAGAAGGTTGTTTGTATGCCGCAAATATGTTAAAGCTTTGGCTATTACTTAGTTTTAACTGTATAGCAATTATTTCTATGTTATTTGTTGTAGCATTATCAATAGGATGTGCTTTCAGATAATTTTTAATAATTATGGCTGCACCTCCGTATCCTGAATTATCTGGACGGTCGTATCTAAAAACGATATAACCAGGAATATTAAATTTTTGCTCTTACAAAAGATCACATAATCGGAAAGGGACGTTTAGGCGCGCACCTTTAGGCGCGCATTATTAGGCGAGAGCTTTTAGGCGCGCATTATTAGACGCGAGCTTTTAGGCGCGAAGCTTTTAGACGCGGACACTATTAAGCGCCTGGACGTTTAGGCGCCGCAACTTTAGGCGCAGGGACAGTTAGGCGCCACATGAAAGAACTTCACATTATTCTTGATTTAAAAATTTTTTGTTACTTAATTATTGCAGTCATTAATGTTTAAGAAAAATTCAAACCTTCATAAACAATATATATTCAGCTTTTTACGAGCCTTCTTCAGTGTGTTCAGTGTTCAGTGTAAAGTTGTACAAATTTACATATTGAATTTACATTTTATCGATTATGAACAATTAGTTATTTACTTTTTGTATATGGATAGTTTAACGTAGTGAAATTATATGGTGTGTATAATTCAACTACTTTAAACTACTCATATACAAAATATAAATAACTCATTTTTCATAATCGATACAATGTAAATTAAATATGTACATTTGTAAAACTTTAACACTGAAGAAGGCTCGTAAAAGCGCCACATACATATTGTTTATGAAGGTTTTAATTTGTCTTCAACATTGATTACTGTAATAATTACCCAACAAAGAATGTTGAAATCAAGAATAATGTGAATTTCTTTCATGTGGCGCCTAACTGTCACCGCGCCAAATAGCGTCCGCGTCTAAAGCGCTCTCGCCCAAAAGTGCGCGCCTAAAGATGCGCGCCTAAAGAATCGCGCCTAAACGTCCTAGACCGCACATAATATATGGATTTTATATCGTTCTAAAAATGCTCAAACTACCGATCGCTGGCGGATAATGCTATTAGCGTTCCAATTGCAGAGTTTTCAGGTATTGTGAAAATGCTCATTATTTACCGCCATGTTGGAATAATGTTGGAATTAGCGATAGAATAAAATTTTTGATTCGACCTAGATATGGCGTGATTGCTTGAATTATTAGTTGCCTTAGATTGTCAGTTATTGAGGTGGTAGTACAAGTAGTTAGGTTATATTGAACGAGTGAATTTACGGCCTAGGAAGATTGGAAAAGCTCAAAGCCGTTAAATGAAATTGACTGACATTGCAAGGCATTGTCAAACAGCTACAATGAGCCAGGACGGGCCCAAAGGCCACGTGCGCGTACGTGCAGCGCTCGAATTACCTTGTTGACACATCACTTCAGATGATTTCAAGCTACTAGATTCAGGACCGTATTAAGTGAATTCGAGTGCGGAATGTAAACATTGCCTGTAGATTCAGCCTCAAGCTCGTGAACTGTTTCGTGCTACTACTCATAGCGCATATAATATTTATCTATTAACATCGTGAATTCTTTCTATGTATTTCCGTGCATGTAAATTTCTTTTACAAAATATATACAGCTTTTCATGTAAGCTGTTTGGTTTTCATTTCTGGCAGGGTTTGCATGTAAAATTGCAGCATTAAGGGTGATCACGAGCAGTTCGGAAAGAACAATATTAACGTTACCCTTAGCTGCACTGGGGTAAGAGCGGGTCTCGTGCTTATACGCCTGAGTTAACTAACAAACAAAAGGCTACCTAAATTCACAATGGAGTATAGGGCACGGAAAAAGCTGCATTACAACTGCAACCTGCCGAAACAACGTTAGAACGTGCCCCTGAGACAATTATCAAATTAGTTTCTTGCACTTGCAGGATAAATTTCTCGACTTAAAAGTGCAATAGCGTCAAGAGTAGTATCAGATGTACAACAATCTATTAAACATGCAAAGGCGGAAACTGCAGCAACAGAGAAATCACAACATCCAGCGCCTGATGAGAATGCAGATCTCCTAGACTCTGAAAACCCTGACGAAGCTAAAGATGAATCTTATGATGGAAGCATGGACGAAGAAGATGATTTGATTAATAATAAAGATGATGAATGAACGTTAACAGTATTGGGAAATAAATTGAGTTATTTGGGAAGCATTGAGTTTATAATTTTTGCATTTTTACCTATGTATCCTTTAATATCCTGATGAGAAGAGATTCAATCTACCTGAAAGTGTATTCATTTGACTTATTTCTTAAATTTATTACCCCTATTTACCAATACGATACAACAATTAAACAATTAAACAATGCATTACAACACAATGTCCCTCTGCGCTAATACCGGCTTAAGAATCTCTGCCACCAAAAAGGGGTAGCTTGGGAGTGTACGCTCGCGGCCCCTCATCCGAAGATGGGAGTGGGTTACTAAGAACGAATTACCTGATGTTGCACGATCCGGAAAGGGCGCCACGCCGTTGTCTAGCTTCAGTTTTAATATTCCCGGATGAAACGTGTAACGGCGAACCTAAATAGCTCATTCAAGAAAACAGAGACTCGATGCAGTAGCAAATAAAAGTCAGAGTACATTATTGCACATATAATAACCACAACGGTTCCAAAATATACGACACGACCTGTACATATGGATAAATAACAAGTATGCGATCCAGATAATTAAAACATACAAGTATGCGATCCAGATAAATGTAACACACAGCCCCATTTAGCATAAATACATGTTAAACAACAATTCAAATTCTTGACCTTAATTAGGACCCAACTTTTAACTAATGTAATATAATTCAGTAATGAGTGATTAGGTAAATTTAGAACAAGTAGAAAAAATGGTCCTTAAACGTTGCGTCCTGCACACGCCAAGATAACGAGCCTTATGCATTCGTAGCTCTATAATTAACGCGATCTACACCTGGTGATTGTACCGTTTAAACAAATCTGTATAATACGCACTTCCAGAAGACACATTGGCTTGTAAATTGAGCCGTTCGTGTGACAGTATTACTTCGTTTAAGTCACAGTAATACCATAAATGAGCATTTAAATGTTAAATATCAAATTAGCAAAGTCAACTAACAAGGACGGATCCTTCCATAATTACAATCTTAGCAGAAATCGCAAACTTTAAAGGTTTAACTATGAACAGGTCGGCTCGAGAAAAATTTAATATAGAATCAATTCCTAACGATCTAAAACTCAACGAACTTGGCCGTAGCAATAAGTTATAATTACACAATACTATCAATTAGATTAATTGAAATTAAATTAAATCAATGACGGAGCAATTTCCCAAACAAATTCCATAAAACATTACGGCATTAAAACAAACACATCATCTGCATTACTAAACTCATCAGCAACGGCGCAAATTAAGCACGTTAACAACAATTAAATACAATTTTTACAGCAACTGAGGCGATAATCAAACCTCAACGAAGTAGGGTGTCCTTTCCACAGCGGTCTCCTGCAGGTGAAATTTCAGCATGGTTCCCCAAATTTTGGCACGGGGAAAACTAACTCGTGGTCCACTTTTAGCTTCAGCGATAGGACAGGCGAATAGGCCCCTTGAAGGCGGAGCTTGCAAGTAAATTCGAGCCGCTAAGGAAGCTGCCACAGAAGCTGCCCAAGGAAGTTTGCCGCCCAACGAAATTTGCTGTATAAGAAGCTAAGCTTTCAATTAGGAATTTGCACTTAAACGAACAATGCTACGTACCCAGCGTCTCGTGGAATTCTTGCATGGCAATATCTAGCGAAAAGCAACCGTGGAGACTCCTGGCACAAAGAAGCACTACGAGGCCATCAAAAATGAACGAAAAGTGGCAAGAAGAGCCCAACACTTGGAGTCTTACGATGTCATCCAAAATGGACGCTTACGGCAAGAAACGCACATCACACTAAGTCAATTCGCTTGTTTGCAAAAATCGATAAAATGAGCGTGCCCTTTCAACACCTGACCAATGGGAGAATTTATCACGTCAAAATCGACCAATAATACGATCGATTCAAAATCGTCACAAAGCGCGTCAGATCGATGCGCCACCTATCTCAGGATGTGATACTTAAAAAATTGTGCACTGCAATGGCCAGTAAAGAGCCAAGCTCAAAATGCACGTTGGATATCCTACCTCCAGGAGCTAAAAGTTACGAAAATTGGGATGTAACAAATTTCAATGGTTCAAATTTATTAACCTCCCCCCCCCCCCCCCCCAAATCACGTTCTGTCACCTAACATTTTGGGGCTCTTCGGATTTTCAAACCTACTGCCAAGACGAAGTTATAGACGAGGTATCATGACTGAGTGAATTATGTCAGCTTTCAAACTCTACGTAGATTATATTTTTACTGTACTCTGTAATCTGTACTTACTGCAAACATATACTTTCGTTTCACGACATATGACCATCCCATGTATACGCGTCTGCACGAAATATTTTCCTTTGCGTTTCGCGCACACGGTGTTGGAATTGTAAATATTGTACAAATTTAGCTGTTATTCGACTAGTCATAGGAAATTATAAATGATAGTTATATGGTTCCAGAAATACCATGTTGCGATTTGCTTCACCTGCAACTTAATCAGACCTTATCTTATTTTTTGAGTTCTGGAGATTAGATGCCCAATAGGGGTCAGTAACTGCGAGTAATTTCAATTACCGCAAGTAATACAAATGCTTCTAAAGTAATTTAAATACTTTGCAGTAATTTAATTACGCAAAGGTAATACCGAATAATTGAATGCAGTAGTTAATTACTTTTTACGCGTCAATGAATATTACAAGTGTTGTTTACGAAAACGCTCAGGTGTTTCAGTGCTGCCACTAGTGGAAACAAAATTATATTGGCGCTAAATTCAAAAATGTGGTCACGTGGTTTGAAATCATTGTTGATGTCCCTGTAGAATCAACACCAAGGTGGAACATAAACAAAACCAACTGACAGTTCTACGCGGAGTACATTGAAGATCATAATTTAAGTTTTAATGAAAATGACGACATTAACATCAGCACAGAAAAAATTACATCTCAAATATTAAGCGCAGCAGAAACAGCAGTACCAATTAAATAAGCAAGAATTAATAAATACACCATCCCATGGTGGAACCAAGCATGTAGAGAAGCAATAAAAAATAAGAAAAAACTGTCAACGAGTACATACGGAAGAGAACTAATAAAATTTGATAGCATTTAAGAAAGCGCGGACTATGGAAAGAAAGATAATAAACAAGAGCAAAGAAAGTACTTGGGCCAATTACATAAGTTCTATTAGCGGTATGACAACCAACAAGGAATTGTGGAATCGCATTAGACAAATTGAAGGACTAAATTCTACGTTTCATGTTCCTGCCTTAAAATACAACAATATTACCATTACCTATGCCAGTGAAACAGCAGAGACCCTCAGTAAATTTTTCTCAGAGTATCGAGTGACAGCAGTTACACAAGAACATTACAACAATACAAAAAGGAAATGAAATGTAACGCCAGTGTCAATACTTTAATAAATACTGAAACAACAAATGAGGAATACTATAATGCAGAATTTACCCTTGTAGAACTTCAAACTGCTTTGAATCAAAGTAAAGATGCAGGTCCAGGACTATATCAAATTCATTTTAACATGATTAAATTCTTGCCCGAGTCATCGAAACTAACGATTTTGCAATTCTATGACCATATTAGGTTCCTATATTACAATCCGGAAAAAGCAAGATTGGTCCTTCCAATTATCGATCAATAAGTATGACAAACACATTATGTAAACTCTTAAAAAATATGGTTAATAAGAGACTTATGTGGTGCCTGGAACAAAATTACTACTGGAAACCACGCAAAGTGGTTTTAGAAAGTACAGGTGTATATATGATAATTTAACAAAATTAGATTACGGTATTAGGAATGCATTTCTAAATCGATAACATTTAATGGCAATATTTTGTGGTACTGAAAAAGCATCTGACAGAATATGGAAGTACCAAGTCATTAACTTACTTCACCAGTGGGGATTTCGAAGACATATGATGCACGTTATCAACAATTTCCTAACTGCCAAAAACCTCGGCATTTAGGGCACTATAGTATGTAAATTAAAAAAAAATCTTTTAATTTTACAGAAGGAAGAAACAATTTCTCACAAACGTATCATATACTTCCGTGTTATAAAGAGTCCGCGTTTTTTGGTAGAAGGATCACTTTCTAATCAGTATTTCTCGAGTTTCATCTAGTTCTAATTGTTATATTTGTGCTAGAAATTTTTCATATGTATTCCATGCCTCATTTATAGTACATGCAAAGCTTAATAAATGCAGTGCTATAGGTGACGACCCTTTAAAGGGCGGAGACAGTTACATAAACATGTAATACATCTTTGTCTCCTGAGAACATTAAACACTTATATGTTGTTAGAATTATAGTGTTGTTACGGTCAATTATAAGTTAACAATAGCGCACTCCATGAACGCGAAGTTTTATGATTATCAGAGAGTCAAAATTACTTACATTTTTCGTAACAGCTAGCTAGAATTTTGAGTCAAAATATTTCCTGTTTCGTACAAGTACGTTTCTGAGAGCAATATCACAGCATAACGCAAATGCTCCAACCTAATTCTTATTTCATCATGCAGACGTTCTTTATATGGTATGTATTTCGCTTACTTACCACGTGTTCTTGCTCTTGTTCGTAATTTCCCGAAGAGATGGTTACCTACGCCATTTATTTATCGATCAATCGTCCTAGAATGTCCATTTTGGTTTTACTATATTATGCGATCTACCTGAAATACTGGAATGACACACAAAATCCTACCATATAATAATCGTCGCGATAATAATTGAAGCTTTCTTATTGACTATAATGAGTGATTGTGTGAACCTCGAGCGAGTTAAGGGAGATATTACATTCTAAACAACGATATTTTACTTTACATGTTGCTATGTGCCATCGTGAGTTTTCCGCTCCTTCGCAAAACTGTTTAATTTAAAAATTTGCATAGCTATTCATAGGAAACATGTTTATCTGAAGATATTTGAATTGTCAACGCTTTAACCATTAGTAAACTTAATTAACTTATTATATTTGAGTGATATTTTATACTTTATTCAGCCTTGTTACGTATGTGCTGTTAAGGTAAAACTGATCTGATTTAAATTATCTACCTGATATCTCAGTAGCATCTCGTGTTTACTTTGGTATACGATTTGCTAAGAATATGAAAGAAATATATTTGAAACCGGTGACTCATTTGGGATCTAGCAATCATTTGGGAATCAGATTAATTTATTAAATTAAATAGCCATTCCTCCTTTGCGATTAAAACTACGGTTTAAACTAACCAAACTTTACTTTTGAGGGAATTAACATTTTGATAAACTTTATAATAACTGTTACTTGCTTTAGGTTCTTGATAAATAGATGTCATAGTATCATGATGAAATATGCCCTATAAACATTTCTATGGTAAAATACGTATCGTCTGAAAATGTGCCAGTTAAGAAGCAATAGGTATAATTTGGGGCTCTTTTCTAAACACTCGTGTGCCTCGGTGGTCAAAAAATTTTGAGAACTCATTTACCACGTTGAAGTCTTAGTCTACCGCTGTGCTGACTTTGAACAACCTTGATAAAAGTTTATATACAAACCAACATTTTGTTCATTGCTGTCTATATATTTTTTAAACAATTTAGTCGCTTGTAATAACATGGTTGACACAGTTCGTGATATGAAAAATTAATTTTTCCATTGCATCGTTCATTTTTCCTACTTTAATCCTCCCTTTAGGCAGTACACAATTCTGTAGTTATCTTCAAACTAAATGTTTAGACTTTACTGTACATCTTACTTCTGTAAGTTTTGAGTTCATATAGTTGGAATTTGTTTTATGTAATTTTTGCTATGTCATATTGCTGTAAAAGTTCTGCACTGCTAATATCATATTCCATTATTTTCGACAATTTTGTTAAAGGTACGAAGTCTTAGATCGTATGTAAATGTATTGAGAAAAGCCAATAGGTTGAAGCATACACAATGAGATTTAGTATTGTCGGATTGGGATATAGAGACAGCACGCTGTATAAGCGAATTCATGACAAAAAGTTCTTCTGGTGAATGATGATGAGAATCGGCATGTAGATAGCGATCAGTGTGAGTAGGTTGGCAAAATGCAGCCGTCCAAGGTGTCGCTCTCCACATGAAATAAAGAGGGCAACTTTAGTCGGGAATGAGATGTTTGGCGATGGCTGGTGATGATACAAGACCTGACCAGATATAGAACTGTTGTTTTTAGAGATATGGGTTATTGCCGAATGTCCTGTTTTACAAATGTGGTTAGCATTTCAGAGGCAGCACCTTCTGATCACCTGGTCTTTACTTAACTTTGGGTAAAGGGAGAATCTGTGAGATCGTGCTGCCAGACTTGCACAGTGTGTTGCTGTTTTTCTGTCGAAAACACTCTTCTATGCGATTTGTGACCTGATCGATATAGGGAAGAAAAACGATTGTTGCTTTTTAATGGAATTTTAATTGGTGTTTGTATGTTGACTAAAATATAATAAAGGTGTCCTAAACGTATCGACTCTTGCCCTTGGGTTTCATTCAGAATATAACGATAGCAATGAGGCAAATATTTGCCTTACAAATAATTTTAATTACTTCAAATTAGCATGTCGCCATCTTGTTTCATTTTTGCTGGGTATTTTATTGCACGTTTTGGGAGAGGGTCACGTAGTGCGCAACTCTGCGGAGTGCGTCTTCAACGCAGTTGTTTTCTCCACTATTAGAGTCCCCAGTCTGAATTTGTGAAAACGCGGTCCCCAAAGCCGTATTAAGGCACGCGCTTCGGGCAAAATGAACAACTCCTTGATTCCGCCTGCCCTAATCAATAACCTCTCCTAAACCCCAAGAACTTCCTTGGGTTGTGCACGAGGCGCTAGACCAGGTGACATTTACAACCACCCTTTTCCAAAACCCCGACCGAACTTCGCCGCTGGTCTGTGACAAGTTTGGTTTTCGCCAGCAAAACGTCATATCTTGACCTTGTGAACGCTTGGAGCCGGTTCAAATGACGAGTTTTCACCTAACCCACCGATTTGGACACAGGCGTCCAGGTGACGCGTTTATCTTCCCCATAACATATTGCGATCACCCTGTATACTATAACTCGATAGACACGAAATCACGAAGCAGCCGCCGATGTAAACAGATCCGTCATCGCCCGCTAGAAAATTGTAGTAACATAATCCGCACAGAGGTTAACCGACCTTCAAAATTCACGAACTCTAGAGCACCCTTATCACCCAACAATGATCAATCGGTTTCAATACAGCACAGCAATTGTTGACACAGATTAGCCATTTTAAAAACCTTCTCAGAAGTCGGAACCAGGCTCGCAACATCCCGTATAGGTCACCAGTCAAACTTTACAAGCGACATGGATTGCAGCACGTTTTAGGAGCTTAGCAGTCCATCCAGAAGAATATAATACAATTTTTACATAAATACACATTTTGTTATAAATACTATATTAAGAACGATATTTTATTTTGCAATATATGAGTATTAATAGACTATTAATACTTTTGACTACTTTTTTTTTTATGAGTCAGTAAGCCATGGCTCACGCATAGAGCTATCCGAGGCCCAATGTAACTAGGTAAAAAAAGAATGTGCTAGCAGAAGATTCCAGAACCAACGATTCGAAGCGTGCCGTGAAGATATTAGTGCCTGCACGTGAAAGCGGTGAATGCGTAGCGGCACCAGATATTTGTTTGTAGAAGTCTGTTTGAAATAGCGCCTTAGTGAAAGAAAGTCGTTATTCTATAAGGGCAGGTAGACATATTACCATGATCTTGCAGCAAATCGGATTAAAATGAGAATAACATAAGTATATACAAATTCATGGGATTTGGAATAATTTTTAATGTTGAGATCAAAATTGGAAGCACCAGAAGTTAAATATCAGGGAAATGGAAAACCAGCAGCTCAAGTTTCTTGGGTAGCAATTTCAATTCGTATGGAAACCGCAAAACTGCAAAAATCGATTTATACACGCTGTTAAGTCATTTTGCTGTTGTAGATGCTTAATTGCATTTCACGCCTTTAGGGCAACTTGTTGCTATTTTAAAACTATTTTCAATTTTTGCGCACATGGTCGCCTCGCGATTGGCTGCCGCGATATAGTCACGTGGTGACGCCAGCTTCCCGCAAAATTGTAGCGTGGAGACGCGGGGTTTCGTCATTCCGTTACGGGCCGTCGATCAGAACAGTTGCTGCAGTCGGGTTAATTTTGAAGTCGGGCGGCGGAGCCCCGGGCTCTGCCGTGGGGTGCCTCCTCCTCCATTTGTGCCGTTACGGCGACGTGTTTCTTTAGCCCTTTTTCCTTTATGTTTTTCCGTGTTGCTTCAGCCAGTGTGTTACACAAGCTATTTCGCCTTTGAAGAGTCGGAGTAAAGCCGCCAACAAGGGAGGTGTGTGTCGTTTAGCGGCGATCTTATTACGCCAAGGTGTAGGTGTGATGGAATTCCATGCCCGGTTCTACGTCGTCACGTAAGGGAGTGTTCCCTTTAGCTCGTTGTGCGAGGATCCCGTTGAGGTAGGACATGATTGGGCTAGCTTTGCCGTTGTAGCGGCGTTTGTTGAAGCGCCATCCTTTGTCGCCATTTTGGGCGCATCCAGACCATTCACACCGTCGGCCGTTTTAGCGGCGAATTAATTGCCACAGGCAACCTGTTTCCCGCCAGCTGGACCGCATGCCGATCTCTTGGGCCGTCACCAATAAAACTAAGGTATTTGTAACCATTTAATCATAACCATTGTTGCGGTGTTGCTTCCGCTTGTACGCTCGCTTCGCGGGGGCGTATTTGTGTGCCGCGGTACTCCATATGACTAAACTTCTTGTGCGCGAGCTTTGCGCCTAACCATGTGAATAATTGCTGAACTCTTGGCATACGTGCTGTAAGGCGGCAACGCCAGTTTGGTTGCAGTAAAATTGCATGTGCCCGAACTTGATGTGAAATCATGTGCACCGTTAAAAATGTTCCCTTCGCATCTTAAATTGTTGTCGCGAAGTGGCGTCGCTCGTTTTTAATCTAATCACTTCCCTCACTTGGGCTTTGCTGTGTTTGCTCAAATTATCATGTGAGCCACATCACTTCTTATCAGGGCGGTGCCATATTCGCCAAGTTTTGTGAGAGACCTTTCGTATATTAGCAACGGCGTCGTGTTCGGCTCGTTGAGTGTTACACGAAGTTATCGATCGCTTGGGCGGCGTAGCACCAGCTGTGTCATATTCTAAATTCGCCTGCGGGCGTTAGGCTATGTAAGCCCCCTTTTCGGCCAAATATATCTCAGTAACGCGGCCCCCTTTTTGCCTTGCGAATTGGGTTTCTAACTAATTCGCCGCATCTCTTTGCGGCGCCGAATTCTGCCGACAGCTACGCTGTTCGCGTCGCCTTTGCTGTTGCATAACTCGATTTTTTATGAACAAACGTTCCCTTTGTGGGACTCATATGTCAAACTGCTCTTGATTTTATACAGTTATGGGTGTTGTTTAGTAACAGTAGTGCGCCCATCAGATGATGCTTATTTATAAGAATTAACCCAATGTTTGCGGCACGCTTTGCTGTCCCAATGTAAGAATTGAATAATAGACGCTTATCTAATTAAGAGACGCTTTATTCTTGGTTGATTTGTGCATGTTCTGTTTCAGCGTGCGCCCATCATTGAGAAGATAAATGTACGGTGGAGCCAGTGAGATCAGAGCGTGCAGGTAAGCTTGGTGGTGACATTGCCGTGGCTGAGAGAGCCCCACTTCATGATCTAAGTATTTTTGCCATCACGAAATCGTTGTGTGAGATTATAATTCACGAGTACCCCTATCGACGGAGTGTCTTGAATACTTCGCCCCCGTCTAACCGCCCAGGCCCGGTTATTCGGGTTAAGACAGGCTTGGTGGCGCCATCTTTATTTTACCGTTATTTACCGACCCTCTGGCCGTTACCTTTAGATAATCTCGTTAAGAACCCGCCCAACTCCACTGAAAGTCTAGCCGGCCTATCTTGTTGCGGCTGGGTAGCGGCCTAGGAGAACTTTCGTCCCGATTTCGTCCATTACGGCACGCGCCGGCCGTTTCGTTTATGTATGAGCCGGTGCGGTGTTGTAAAGTCAGTTCAAGACCGTAACAACGCATTCTTTGAAAGAAAGAAATATATTATCATACAAAATGTAGATTCAGGAAGAATACTTCGGCTCAACCGATCACATTTTTCAAAATTACTTAATGGTATAATTAGACAAGGCAGGAAGTTAGTCACGGGAGTCCGAACTTCACTCGTCAACGCGCCGGGTAAAATACGTGCATTAAAGATGAAATATATTCAATCTAAATTATGTGCGTGTGACAGTGCCAATTTGCTAGGAATAGAAGCAGCCTCTTAAATTCTATAAATCCAAATTAATCTAATAGCCATGTGCAACACTACTGATAATCGTCGATTTGCGTTTTCGTAATTAACTAAAACTGTGTGTCCAGTTACGACCCCGAAGTTAATCGACCAGGTAAGATTTAAAACTATTATTATTAATCCGCTACTATATGTTTTTCAAAATGATCTCAGCTTGGGGGTATCCTGGAAATAAAGTATTTAAACTAGAGAGGGTTCTGGGAGTTGAGCCCGTCACGTCTTTAGTAGGTCTTGTTGCGCCGCCATTAGCCCAAACGTAGGGTAGAAGTTTTGATTTCGTATTAAGCGTACTCAAACATGTTTTTGGCAAAGTAATTTTTATAATGATTTACCTTATGTTTTATATTATCTTTAATATAAGTATACTAACTACTAGCCTCCGTTTTCCATTTTATCCGACATTTATCTGAATGTTCATGATCCGCGCTCTTGGTTGCGACGTCGACGGGCCAACAATCAGACCTGTCTACACGTTACCTCTAAACGAAACACAGGTAGGATAAGTTATAATCTGACCTGTTACATTGTGACTATAGAATTACGAGGAACCTTAGTAAAGAGAGAAGTGACAACAGTGATCACAAAAAAAATCTACAGATTCAAAAGTGAAACTGGATAGTGGACAACCGGAGCAAGTATTTCTGACTCTCGCAATTGTATAGTGGTTTGCTTTAAAGACGGTGTTTCTTAAAAAACAGAAGATTATTATACAGAGCAAAAGGTTTTCTACTATTTTGAATAGAATATCTTGGTTTTCTGGTTGTTTTTTTAACTGTATTTTCTGAGAATACATATTTGATATATTCAATATTCAGTAAAAATTTAAAAAGTATTGGTTGTCACTAGAATGTCAGAGGTTAAAATAGTATACAGTACTTAAAATTATAGAAATAATTGCGTAAGTTGGCAACACGTTCGTCCTTCCAAGATTTTCATATTTGGTTTTATTTACAGTTATTATTGCTTTGAAATAGTTATTTTGTTCATTCCTATTTTCCATATAATTAAAATCAGAAATAGTTTGATCCCTTTGATCAGTTATAGCAACCTCATACCGCTAAAACAGTTTGCAGTTACAGTAACCACTCATTTCACTAATGATGTGAATAGTATACAACACAACTGATAGCGACCCAATAGCGTATTCTTCAAAACTAATAAGATTTACTCTGCACTTTTACACATTTTTATCCAGGCGGACTTGAATCGTTTTTCCCTAAATAGCCTGTGACTTACCGTGTAAAACACATTTTTTTGTTAAAATGAGCGTAAGTCGTTGTCCCTGATGTTTTCGTTATTTTTCTCTATTGTAAGTGGATGTAAATAGATTAAGCTGAATGTCCGATTATGGGCTAACCTGCTTGGGAGTTTGGGGTACACTTACATGTTGCAGAGTTGTTTAAGTGAGAAAAACTACATGAGTATTATGATGGTTAAAGTATAGAAACTTACTGGACAATGATTGTTCATAAGAACTTTTCAATTCGATTATATAATTTTAAATACTTTCCTGCAAACTGTAAACACTTGCAGTATTGGAAAGCAGTGAACTTTATGCATTTAATTTCAATCACAGGCTTTCTGTAGAATTTTGCAGTAACCGATGTTAGAAGATATCTAACCGAATAACGGTTCTCATTGATATCTACAGTTTTCTGAATTACTACTTTTCCATTGGCCAGCTTTTAGCAGCACCAAGCAGATGTCGCTTCAAAAGTAGATTCAGCTATAATCGATATTCACCTGTCGCATTAGCGACGTTCTGGAAGGGCCCATATTTAACTTTCCCTTGCCGTTAAATATTAACTTGCTCCACTAAACAAGTTCCAACATTAACTTCCTTAAACGACCGAAAATTCGCTCTCTCAATAATTTATGTTACGAGCGATCACTTTCAGTCGAATTTTTTACTTCTAAAATGCAATTTAGACTATGTAGAGCAGGAAGCATAATAGAAATAAATAATGATGACATACATTGAACAGAGCGTGGTGTTTTACACGCAACGCCTATAAAAAGTTATGTAAAAATCTAGCTCAGTGCTATCCAGGTTAAATCACAGGAAAGCGAGAAGAGAGCAAAAAGTAAGCGTTGTCTGTTAGAGATCAGTGTCCTATTCAAACATACTCTAATGAATCACTGTCTGATATAAAATTATTCGAAGAATAAAATGATGAGCATAAAAATACTTACGTTGGTTTTTCAAGGAATTGAATGTATTCAGTCGTCTCACTCTTCAGAATTTTCAGCATATCAAAGATCGTAAAGAATTTTCCTCCATATTCGCTTTTAGAGTTCCTTCAACAACTTTTCACATTGTTGTGTATACTGGGATTCATATATGCTTTTTGATAATACTTGAGTTTGGAATTGGGCTATTACTGTTTCTTAATTTTGCCACTGAATAATTTCAAAATATAGTAATTTTTCCGGCTATGTTAACGGTTAGTAAACGGATTTATCCTGAAAAGCCTGATTAAACAGGTGCAGATTTGATGTTATAGATAAATAAATTTCTGCACCTCTACGGTTGACTCAGGATTGTGGTACTATCTTGGAAGTAGAACCATCTGCTGGTTAAATCTCCGGTATGGGACAGTTATCTTCATGTGATCTGAGGTTTTCTGGGATTTATATTTAGATATTGTTTTTTTTTGTCCAGCGACTCTTGCAATATAAGTTTACCGCAAATTTGAAAATGTTGAAGGAGCCGTGCATTTGTGTCCTTCAACTGTTGCACTACTCACCTGGGATGTACTATCTGGCTGGGTTGGGAAGCATGTGGTAGCACTGTAGGTCATTTTATAACTAGTAAACAATAATCACTTGTTTAAAATTTCATGTAGCATTTCAAGTAGCAGAAATATTAACAACTAATACATATGAGCACGTGTTTCATATTGATCATTTGGTATTGAACGCGAAGAGGACTACTTCTGAACTATTTAATGCCTAGAGAAGCCACTCTGTTAACGCCAGGTGAAAAGCGCGCGTTTACTTTCCGAATTCAGACCGTTCGTTTGTGGAGAGTGCATTTTAAATCATGTGCCTGCTTGCAATCGCTTCCCCGGGCCAGTATAGTCTGCTTCGTTCTGACAGTGATCTGTTGTTTTACCACAAAAGTTGCAGCCGGAAAGCGCCGTTAGAATGAGACAGTTAACCATGTGTTCGTGCAGCTTTACATTTTACGGAACACATTAGCGTCCCGCCGGTGCGTCTTCCGCATCAATTTCGGTAGTGTTTCTTCCCTTCTCATGGCAGTTGCTTTGTGCGAGCGTACTCCGCGGCTCCGGCCATTGGAGCCGGCTGTGAGTGATTTGAGTCCCAACTTTCGAGCAGTGCAGTGGTGCACCAACTGTCCAAGCCGCAATTATAATGTGTCGGGGAAGGTGATCGTATGTTTCGGTCCAGCATAAATGGTATCATTCGGTTTGTTGTTGCTGTATCGTGCCGTCCCACGAAACGTGCTCGAAGATACCTAAGTTTTGTTGTGAGGCACAAATTGTCGTTGCTGTCGTTGTCGTGCTCCCGTCGTACATGCGTCTGCAAGGTTCTGTATGCTGTCGTCATCGTGATGGGAGTACCCTTCCCCTGGGGCACCTTTCTGATTGCAAAGTTTCCGAGTGTTGCCATTCCTGGCTACCGCCGTTGTCCAGTTTAGCTGCCTGCCTCAGCATTCCTGAACGGTGGATTTTCAATTGGACATCAACACCAAGCTCGTGGCTTAACCACCAGGTATTGTCCAAGAAGTTGTAATGTAGTGTACGTTAGAATCTAGAGTGTAGCATTCTTTTTCACAGTGCGCGGATCACTCCCCGACGCAATACCGTTAATGAAACTCTGTAATTTTGTATTGGGCGTCTACGTTCTAAATTTTAGCATTGTCAGGACATTTTTAAATTGTACGAACGTACGGCCTATTGATTAGTTTATTTTCTAAATGATGACCCCGCTTGTATATGGGTTTTTCGTGTTATTCCGCCTGAAGTTAAGCATATCGAATGTTATGCAAGCATTTAATGGTTTATAGCATGCGCAGCTGTGTCCTCCGCTTGCCGCCGTCGAATATGAAAGGCACTCATTTTCTACCCTTGCTTATATTGGTTGACACGCTATATTACAAATATCGATTTGTCTAAAAGCCGCATTTTTTAGCATTCCGAGACGTGAATTTAACAAACAACGGTCATGGGTGCGAGAGAGAGCTATCATATACCGCTCGGCTGCCCCGTTTCTTTACCAATCGCGTTCCGGACTGGCGCTGCATTTTGATGGCAGTTGGCATCCGGCATCTGAAGGCGTCAGTAGGTCTTTGTAGTGGTGCAGCCCGGCGACGTCTTCTCTTCTGGGACGGCGTCGCGAGGCAGTTGCGACGTCTTGTTTTGTTGCGTGTTTTACCAGCTAACATTTTGTGCGGTTTAGTCTGTGTGCGAATTGCATTTGCCCGTGCGTTACGCATCTTACTGCGTAGGCGTGAGTGTCCGCTTGGGGTGTCCAGTACCGTAAGCCTTTTGTGTTCCCGTTTTTTGCCGCGGAGCCGCAGACTCCTATATTTCGCGTCGATAATACGGATTCCTTTGTTGGGGACTCATTAGCAGGATTGTGTTGGCGAAGCTATTGTGTTGTCGTTCTGCCTTCTGTGCAAACTTCGCATTCCGTCTCGTATGGATAAATTCCCCAGGTGTTCAGTCCGTTTAAATGTTGCAATATGCCTTCCGTTTCATCCCCTGCAGTATCTGGGACGGCGGCTGTCGCAGTAATATTAAGACATCAGTTATCGCACAACCACACTCCTTACAGGTATCGTTTGTATTGATTAATTATCATTTAAAGTGCAGTTTAACATATATACAGATCGAAATATTGGACAGTTGGTGTAACGTCTCGTTTATTAAGTTTTTAATACGTACCTTTAGAATTTGTCAAACCGTTACAGTTGTGTACCTGTCATTTACATTTCATATACCGTCAGTTGACCTAGTTGTTAATTAACTTTATGCAGTAGCCCTCGTCACGTGTCACATCCGCTACCTAGTAGAGTCTAATGCCACCTCCATTATAGATATTTGCTTATAGTTCACGGTTTATCGTTTGTCAGAATTGCTGTCAATTTACTAAATTTATGTCAATAGTTTTAAGACGTTGCGCAATTTACCTGTATCTTTGCGTACATATTCAAATATTTTGGTCAATACATTTCATGTCAATTTAATTGTGGTTTCCTTTGTAATTGTGAATGCAATTTGTGTATTTATATTTTTACAGTTGTAAGACGAATTTGGCGAGTTGCTCAAGTGGAGTTTAAAAAGGTAAGTCCGTTGAAGCTAAACCGGCACGCTATCCAGGTTACTGCCAAGTTTAAAGTCAAAAGGTGAATTCAAATGCTTTCCTGTTCCTCAATGAGTTTACCTGTGGTTTCTCGTTTATTGTGATAGGATTGTGGTGGCTCTCAATCAATTTAGATCTGTTTACCGTTGCCCTTGCGCTATCTCGTGTAGCACCGTCCCTGGCTCCACTGCAGCTTAGTCGACACCTCTTGTTATGGGCTGGGCAGCTGTGCTATGGATTTACATTCCCGATTTTGTCAGATATAGTACGCGCTAGTCGTCTATCTTTTCGTGGCTTTTTGAAAATTCCGCTATGAGCTGGCGCGTTGTCGTAAAAGCCGTTTTGTCCCGTAACAAAGTTGCAACGCACTTTCAACGCTGATTGGCCGCGTCTAATGTATTCTAATAAGTTCATTGTCTGTTACGTTTGCTTGATACCTTAATTTGAGGAATGACTACTTGAGGTGTACCTGTAAACTGACTTTGTTTATTTTAACCAATAGACAGGTATTTAAAGTTTTCTTTGTCTCTTTATGGCTTGTGTGTGCGTCCTGTGACAAATGTATGTGTTTTTCTGTAGCGGTGGAGCGACGGAAGCTGTTAAACTGCTGAAAGTAAGTCGCTGAACCAGCTGGAGAAGCCGCGAAGGAGCGCTTGCGCAATTGCAAGCCCTGCACTTCGGGATTATACAGGGTGTTGTCTAAATATTATCTCCACCCCAACTCAAACCCATGGCGCCGTGTCGAGTATGACCACCCCTATAGCAATGCACTTCGCCCTTATTAGAACCGCCTCGTCAGATAAAGCCACGTCCATCGCCCTGACTGTAGTCGGACAACTACTCTGTTACACAACCGTTGAGCCGTGGTTAGGGAGAATTCTTCTAGCCAGTATTTTTGCCCCGTAGAGTACCGAAGCCATTGTCGTAAAAGTCGATTTTTGCTGTAACAAACTGGCTTTTGTCGTAATACCGGTTTTAGCATGTAACAACTTGCTTCTGAGCATATTTTATTATAATACAAGGAATTAATCTATTATCACCATTTATTCTCTGATAATTTACAATCTTTTTTTGAGATTTAAAATTTTATCATCGTCAATAAAGATACCTAGCATTGCTTTCATTGTGAAGACACATTTCTTTCGCTCAATATTAATAAAATGTCACTCAAAAAACCAACTTTAAACTTGTTTTTCATGAAAACTGCAGGTGACTCAATATTCGTATTTCTCTATGTAGTATCATTGCTTTCGCACCACCAGTACAAATACCAATTGTACCTATTCGTTAGACCAGCATGAGCCGTAGGTTCGATTACGCAATAAGACCTTATGCATAATCATGGTCAAATATGGTACAAACCGCTGCAAATTAATTTCCGAAATTTACTGTTAGATTTTTACGTTAACGTGTGCACAAGTTGAATTTAAGCCTAAAAAATATGTTACAATTTGGATGTCGTCAACTTTAGTTACAATTAATCCTCCAACTTCAGCTCGCAGCGATTTGCGATAAGGGCAAATGCTCAGCGATGCCCGAATTCGCACGTAAGCCACTCCAACGTAGCCCCACTCAGTTCCCATCCAAGAGATACACTAGATGGAAGGTATAAGAAAAATATGCTTGGTCCGGTGAAGGCACTTTAGTCTAGCGCAATAGCCAACAGCCTTAAGCCACATAGCATGCAGCCAGAGCCGACCTGGTCTCTTTCAGTCGGTTACCGCCGCCAAAGCCAGTCTCGCCCCATCCAGCCGAGCGAGTCGCTTCCAGTCTACAAGTGAGCTCTGGTATACAAGGCGCTGCTCGCATTAGTGGGCTGTATTAGTGGCCTAATTCCTCGGATAGTTGAGATGCAATTGGCTACGCGAATATATTCTTTATTTATTGCTACATTGTAAATACATTTGTGTTATAGAATTTTAATTATAATTTCGACGTTTGATAACAATTCGAACTCTCGCGTACTGGCTACCCTCGGCCAAGTTAATGCGAAAAAGGTTATTAATTAAAATTGTTCAGACCAGGGAAAACAGGAATAATTTTTTCAAAGCATTAGAAAATAAGCTTGTCTACTATTGCAACAAATAGTAAATCCAACATCTCATTTGAAACGAAAAGAATTTGAAGGCTGCTACAGACAGAAAATGATGCTTAGTTCAAGACTAATGCAAATAAAGTAGAGAAGTAGGTTAACTCCATTAGAAGCAACAGTTTACGAACTAAGCAGGTTATATTTAAAGAAGAAACAGGGGCAGTAAGTTACGATTACACATTTTCACGAGATTTTCCAGTGCACGGTGTGGATGTTGTTGTTTCAACGCCCACATACAGCTAAGATACTGTTTAAAATACTGCAAATCTTTTCACTGGAGTGCAACGTAGAAATAGTCAGAAGAAGGGAACCAAGGACTGAAGTCAGTCAGTATAATGATGGACTCATGCTAAATTGAAAAGGTGAAGTTGAATTAAAGGTAAATGAATGTCTGGAATAAATTCTGCGAAACGTCAAACAATGTGAAAATAAGAAGGAAACTCGAGGTGTCATGCTGGCAAAAGGTTGCTTGTCAAATCAAACAAAATAATTTCAAAATACGTTTTAAGGCATCATAAGCAACCTGAAGAATCCAACCAATCCCAAATATACGTGAATGGGAGTTTACTTTCTAATGTACACGAATGCACACTCTAGACTGGACAATTTTTGAATAATTACTTTGTCTCAATTACATATTTTAGCCGTATGGGTAGTCAGAATATCAAATCACGATTGATAGCTCTAGCATATAGACGAACTACACATTAAATAATAGTAATTACTATGTATGTACAATATTAAACTAGAACATAAAGTATATTCATGGGGTACGCTGCAGAACTCGCCCTGAGCAGAGCTGCTACTCATAATTATTGGTAAATTTGTAGCAACACGTGGTGGGGACGCTACCGAAAATTCGCCTGACGCTGCGTTCTATAATGGCAGGTTCTGTAACTAACAGCGCCAAATGGCTAGTTTGTTTATATTTAGTGTCAAACAAATATTGCTAATTTCAACAAACAACCCTGGTTCAGGCGCTCTTTGGCGGGTGAATTGAGTAGTACGGGTGCTAAGCGGCTTTTTGAGCTACTTTTTACGGCCGCCGGAGCGCCGCAATGCGCTTAACTATTACCTTGTAAAAGACTGAGCTCCGGCAAAGCGGTTCGCTGAGACTTAACGGTAGATCTTCAGGTCGGAGCGGAAAGTATGATTTTTTCAGGTGTTATCCCGGAACCTCGACGTGGGACATAATTGTCTTTGTATAGGACATCGTGACCTTAATTAATTCTGGCGATAACTCAATCTGGTGGACCCTTTTCACGAATAAATCTGCAAGTTTGCCCCGACCTCTACGAGAGTGTATTAATATCACCGTTGCGGTCCAGTATTGGAGTACTGAGCTATAGGGATGCAGGAAAACATAACTAAACCTTTGGTGTTATAACCAGTAAGCCAGGAGGATTAGTTTAATGGTTATTCTGGCGGTCGTGAACAGGTCCTGTAACCAACAATTGAAAAACCGGCCTCGAAAGTGGTTTTAATGCAATATTTGCAGTTGCTTTAACCAACAAGGGGTGTTATTAGAAAGTCTTCTAAGTGAGTTTTGGAAGTCAAGCTTCTTACCGTTCTAGACGATTTCCCTTCTAAATATAGCTGGGCTGGACTGGTCGCTGAAGCGAAGTAACTCTAGCAGCCTTGGTTTTCTGCTTTAGTGGACCTTCTTATCAACACTATTTACTAGGTAAATGTGAGAAGAATTGCGCATATCTCTGCTGTATGCGTAGTTGCGCATCGCTTGGGTTTAATTTATCTTCAAATACCGATTGTGGCGCCTTATCAATGCACAAATTTGAACGCATCATTATGCGTAGTAGTACTAATTTGGGCTGACGCTAACGAGACAATTTCAAAATGAAGAGCGTCCACCTTTAGCAATCGTACCAACCAACCTTAATCAAAACACTCAGAAACGTAAAACTCATCTGACTAGAATACTTTAAATGAACAAGAATTGTTATTGCAACTCCAATTAAAATTTCTCGGGGTTGCGGTATCAAAATGACTTAACGACACCCACACGGTGTGAGTATCAAAAGACTAGTCAAGTCCGGGAAAAGGGGGCACGCTCACCCTGGTCAAAGACAGGCTGAAGGCCTCGGCTGGTACGCTCAGGGAGATGGGCGTGGTTCAAACGGTAAGTCACCGGGCAAGCGTGTTGAAGTATACATAGGATGTTCCTAAATAAATGGGTGCCACAAGGTCCAAGAAGACTCCCGCTTAACCGGACCTTGAGGGTCAAACGGGGTATTATACGGGATCTCGGCCTCACGAGCCTCGTCGTCACTGCAGCAAGCGTTGTCAAACTCACCTGTGTCGCTCCAACGCTCAGGCTTCGCTGTACATAAATCTTTACACAATAACCTTAACCTGAAAAGGGCACGCACAGATTCGTCGTAATGATAAGGCCTTCGTTCAAATACTCGTATATTGGTCTGACGTATGTAACTGGGTGATGTACAAGTCTACAGAGACTAAACTACACCTAAATCTAGGGCCCCAGCTGGAGAGACTGTAGTACAAGAGTGGTCATACACAACGGTCATAATACTCGTTAAATATACAACCCGCCTTGGTCGGCCAGTACATAAATCTTAAAGTGACAGCGGCTAAGCCACCAACGTTCTTGGCCCAAGATCGATATTCAAAATGGGCCAGCGTAAATCACAGATGATTAAAAAAATGATAACGACCAAAGTACATCAAGCTAGCGGCAACAGTATTCAACTTAGGCCGTACAAGCAACAGATGATCAATTAAAAATGTTAGTGGCCAAAGTATTCAAATTAGGCCGTACAAGCAACAGATGATTACTTAAAAAATGGTAGTGGTCAAAGTACATTAAACTAGCGGCAACAGTATTCAAATTAGGCCGTAGAAGCAACAGATGATTAATTAAAAATGTTAGTGACCAACATATATTCAGTTAACGGCAATAGTATTCAAATTTAGGCCATTCAATAACAGGTGATTAATTACAAATGATTGAGGTAAAAACACATTAAGTTAGCGGCCACAGCGTTCAAATTTAGGCCATGCAAATAACAGGTGATTAATTATAAATAATTGCGGTAAAAACACATTAAGTTAGCGGCCACAGCGTTCAAATTTCGGCCATGCAAATAACAGGTGATTAATTATAGATGATTGCGGTCAAAACACATTAAGTTAGCTGCAACAGCGTTCAAATTTAGGCCATACAAATAACAGGTGATTAATTATAGATGATTGCGGCCAAAACACACTAAGTTAGCGGCAACAGCGTTCAAATTTAGGCCATACAAATAACAGGTCAAATAACAGGTGATTAATTATAGATGATTGCGGTCAAAACACATTAAGTTAGCGGCAATAGAATTCAAATTACATGCACACATGCTACCCTTTTATGGAGACCCGCGGAGCGTGAGCGAAACAGCGGCTGACGGCGTGCCTACGATAACAAACGCAGGAACGAAAGCGTGGGAGTCATGGCGGCACTTGCGAAAGATCCACCCAAGGGCGAAGACTGATTTACGTCCCCTTACGGGACGGGAAGACGGCGAGGCCAACAATTTGGGAAGCTCTCGATCCCCTGTTAGGGAAGAATGGGCCTAACCTCGGCCCTACGACACTGAAGCAAAGCTGACGGCCATCATGGTATGCAAGCACCCACACACGCCAACGGCGAAAAAGCAGAACAACCCCTCACGCCCCTTATGCCACAACGTCCCTCTCGTGACTGACTTTCGCCAAAAGAAACGCATGCCAGCCAAAGCGTCATCACGCCACATTCAGAGGTGCCAATCGCAAGGCCGGAAACTCGCCGGATAGCAACAAACCCCTCTCGGAGCGACAGGGATAAATACATGCCCTTTCATTTGCTCTACAGTCTAAATTTTTAACTAGCCGGAAAACTAACGCTACGAAACGAAACTCAAACGAACACCTGCATGAAACAGCATTCAAAGGGTGGCCCCAAAATGTTACCAATTAGAGATAACGACGCTAAAGGGTGTTCGAGATCATTATTGCGATCTTATGCGATTGTCTGAGTTAAATTTGAAATACAAGCGCACTCATCAATATGGCACCAAGATTGCTCGGGAGGCTTAGTAAGTTGCTAGAATGATTAAGAAATACCAAAATGGCCTGACAAGAACTACACTTATTCACCAGGTTTTCTACCCTCACCTATTTTTAAATTTGAAAACATCTGAGAGGAAGGTAATTATTGTCTAATGAAGAGAGTGTTTAGGCTGCGAAGCAGATCAATCTTGTTTAAGGTTTTACAGCTACTGCAAGACTGGCTTGAAGTGTGACGTTTCTGAGATTGCTGATTTTCTTACACATGAGGCTGACAATTAATTAATATACGTGGATACATTCTTCAAAAATGCTTAGTAACACTCGGTCCATAGCATATTGTTACACGTTTTTCTTTTTAATATCTGATGTAGAACAAACTAATTTTATTTAGAATTACTCAATGTCTTCTGTTTACTTTGGATGATCTCAATTTAATTTGTTGCTTACCTGTATTATTCGCTATCACTTTTTTCTGTACCGACGACAACTGTTTGAATGGTTAATGCCATTGTGGCCGTTGCAAGTTTCAGGTTTTATTTAAACTTTCTTTACTTCTCTAAGCGACAAAGCTGGTAACGAGCCAAAATATACAGCTTAAAGTAAACTGAAAATATAAGAAATAAACTAAACAGTAGCGCCGTTAACAAAAAAATTCTGCCTAGGGGTTTCAATCTTGTGAAAGCAATAGCAATGTAATTCATAACAGTGAAGCTATCTAATATTCTGCTGTAGCATAGGAAAATACGAAAACAAATTTCTATTAAATATTTATTTTCCAATACTTCCAAATGTATTGAAGGATTAAGTTAGATATTCATGTTTTCCTGTTTTTCATATTGTACAAATTGGGTTAATCTACATAGAATTTGAAATCTACACATCGTAATTTATAATGTGGCTTACTACAAAAATATATAACGAAATGGTACTAAACCCGTCTGCACAATTACACAGCTTTCATTTGTTGCTAATATTGTCCATTTTTTAACAATCAGTTTATATATCTAGCATACATTTTCGATAATATTAAACGTATAAGAGTAAACGTCTTGCTTCAAGGGTAAACTAAATCATAATCCCTTGCCTACCGATAAAATAGATTGCAAACAAAGATGTATATTTTGCAGGTCGATGGAGAACTACGTTGTCAGGTTTGTGAAGTGGAAATTGCGAGCTAACGATTTAGTAGATTTAAGGTCCACGTCGTTATGGGATCTAATTTTCGTACAAACCCCACAGTCATAATTTTACCTGCAGAAGTTGGTCATGTAAGCGTAGGCTTATACACATTGTACGTTAAGCAAATTTGAATATATAATATATGACATAATTTAAACCATACAGTTGTATTAGTACATTTTGAAAGCTGAAAATAGGCAATTTCAGTGACAGATAAGGATATTCATGCGAAGGGTTTTGGTTTTATACCAAAGGCAAAAAATCCTCAAAGATGCTATTAAACAATTAGTTTCTTTACACTAATTTAAAAACCATTTCAGCGATGCATTAGTGTAGGCAACCCATTATACACATGACTCATCGTTGACCTGTTAAATCCAAACTAAGTTCTATAATGTAGACATATTTCTATGCAATTCTAGTACACTAAATCAGCAAATAATATGCTTTATTGAATAGGGGCTTTTATATCGGTTGCAGTTGAAACGTGTTTAGTTATCTTAGGTGATTTTGGTTGTTTCCTGCGGTTTTATTCGACAAAATTCAGAAAAGAGTATTGCTAATATTACCGACATGAATTTAAAAGCCCTACTGCTAGCTGAAAAAGTTAAAATTTAAAGAAAAAACTGCCTACACCGGTATTAAAATTTGACCTGCACGATAAAGTTTGGACTCACAATTTTACAAGTGTTCTTATGTGTACATTTAAAAGATAAACAAATGGATTTCTGGATCTGATGTGTGCTCTGTTTTTTCATTATTAAATAAATTATTGCGTTTCGTTTTTAACACATTTCGTGTTGTGTTTAAGTAATTTGTGTTCTTTGCATATGATGCCATCTTTTGGATTATTAAAATTAAAAATCATTGCTATGTTTGGATTAAAATGTTGCCGGAATGTAGATGAACCATTAATTATTATTTCTGTTTAGTATTGTTAAAATTGAAGAACCCCTCAAATGCAATTATCTCCAGTCGCCACTGAGTGGTAGTAACGTGAGGAGAAAGATAAGAGCCGTGCAGCCCAAGTGGAGCTGTTGCAACCAGTGTTGCCAGATGCTTAGTTATAAATTATGGTAGGAGCAGCCACATTTTTATGGTATTTTGAAACAAATTATGGTATAATCACGCTTTTTTTCGGGGAGTATTTTTAGTATTAGAAACATTATACAGTGCCTTCATAAAGTAGTGGATAAATTCGTTAAAAATTCAAGGAATAACTAAAAAAAACGCTGCGACCCGTCGATTTTTATTTGGGCATTTTTTCAAATAACATCTATATATAAAGGGTGGCCCGCGTAGGAGGTATGACGTCATCGATGTTTTTTTTTAAATGGCAACTCCGTTTTTTATTACGGAATTTGAAAGAACACATCTTTTTATTTACGTTAAGCTGATTTTTGAGTAAAGGACAGATGACCAAAAATTAAGAAAACAAATTTAAAATTGCAAAATATTAAATTTAATTTTAGGAAATATGATTTAACGTTTTTATCAGTAGCAGCAATCAATAAAAAACATGTCGGTCGTCTTAGTTAGTCTCAGGCAGAATTTGAACATTTAATTTAGTTGTTTTTGAAATTACAAATACGTATATAATAGTATATTAAAGTATGAGTGGATAACAAGGTCTTTAAAACACGCGCGAGTTTTCGAGCACAACGGCGTAGCCGGAGTGCTCGAAATAGAGCAAGTGTTTTAAAGACCAGTTATCCACGAATACTTTACGCTATTTTTTATTATACCTATAATACTGGAAATAAATTACGCACTAAAAACTTAGATATAATTGTTGTCGTGATAAATCGAGATGGCATAATAATATTGCTACTATAGTTACGAGAATTATTTACGTTTTTGTTGCGTCCATGTCCGTTGTTGCATTCAGTCGTTTCCTTGACAACCTTTAAAGCTCTGCGAGCTTTATCGCCTATATTCGCACGCTCAGGCGTGCTTTAAACGGCGATTCTGATGTAGGTATAATAAAAAATAATATAATAAAATTTTAAATAATTTCTTCCACTTCATCCATGACTTCAGAGCCTTCTAAAAAGTCAATACGAAATTAGTCAACGGGTAGTTACATACAGTTAAAAACTCACCAAAATCATTATTTTCTTTCTTGTATAATATATTTGAAGTCATGTTTCGAATCATTTCTTCAGAGGGTTGATATTGGTAGCAGCAACCATAATTTTTTATGTCCTCTGATATTACCACTAAGGAGTGTATTGATTTTAGCGACAACCTATTTCGAATTTTCGTTTTTATTAAATTCGTCTTGGAGAACACCCTCTCACACGTGGCATTGGAATGTGGTAGGGATAAGATATCTAATACAAATTCAGCCAAATTTTTATATAAAGCAGTTCCAGAATGGTCATGTAAATCTCTCAGTTTAATCCAATAGGAATCAACGTTTTGTTCATGTTTTATATTGTCAGGCAAATTAGAGAAATTATACAACAAATGTCTCCACTCATCATCTACTACCTGAATTTTATCGAGTTCAGTTTCAATGTCTAAAATTCTAGGAACTTGTTTCACTAAATTAGTAATGGTGTTTGGTTTTTTCTCGCATAGCGGCGACAGGATATATAGCTGACTCAATAAAGGATCGTCAAAGTTATAACGTTGTTTAAGTCCCTTACACGCACTTATCAAAAAAATTTTTAATTCGTGATTATTTAAGTTGCTTTTATAATTTAGCACAGCTACACCTAAGTACATTTCATTAACATGTAAAAATTTCGAGTCATTTTCTGGATCAATTTTATGTAAGTCTGCCATGAAAATATAGTTTCTATTCATATATGATAATAGTATATCCTTATACATTTCACACATTTTGGCATGTAACTCTGTCACTACCACCTTTTCTGTTTGGAAGTACTCATTCATCTTAACAAATTTTGGTAATGCCCATTCTAAAAAATGATAAAATATTCTCACTGTGTGATCATTAAGTGACATGTATATGTTCTCTGAGGAATTTAAACGATGATCCACCCACTCCGCTGTGAAAAACAATTTTAATGGTTCCCATTGTTCATTAATACGTTTCACTATGTTTAATAACGAGAGCCATCTTGTTTGCGATGGCCTTAAAATTTTATGTGGTTCAACGTCACAAAATTGTTGAAATTCTTTAAATGAAACAAGGCGTTTACAACTTGTTTTAAAAAAAATTGTATATATCTCTCGCTAAATCTTCGCACCGTCTTGGTAACTGTTTACACGCATCGCTAGAACAAAGATGCAAGGAGTGACATATGCATTTTACAATTTTTATGCCAGGTAAGTTTTCAGATAGTCTGGAAGCTTCAGAATTGTGTGCACCCATCATCGTATTGCATCCATCTGATGCGAAATCAATTATATTGGTTAATGGTATATTATGTGATTCAAACACGTGTATTATTTTATCATAAAGTTGAGCACCTAAAATACATAACACACTTCTATATAAAAACGTACCTTGAAAAACATACGGTTTTACCTGTGGCTCCTTCATTCGCAGATTTTGCATCTTCAAAAACTTCTACCAAACATACGGTTTTTACAACAATTTTTTGTAGATTTTCATCAAAAAACCTGGCACATACACATAAAGATTTTAATGTTCCAATATCCGTGGATTCATCAACTAATACGCTAAATTTTGTCTTTTTTAAGTAATCATACAGATTTTGCGATACAACAGGTGCTATTGCGTTCTTTATAATGCTAGTAAAAAGCCAAATTGTGTTCGGCTAAGTAATTTGTCACAAAAATTTCGGCTTTTTTAATATATTTTTCTAGTATTCTTTGCTCATTACTAAATTTTAAAGTGTCCATAATGGTTGCTTGAGTTTTAGGGGCAATCTTTCGTACGTTAGCTCCATGTTTGACACTTTTAGCATGGTTTTTCAAAACGGAAATATCTGCTGTCATTTCCTTGTTGCGACATGCAATACATACTGCTCTTTTCTTATCAGCAGATGGCTTTAGCCAATTTTTGAACTCTGGAATACGTTCCCAGTCCAGGCAATATTTTTGAACAATTTTTGTTTGCTTCTGGTTCCGGTTGCTGGAACTACTTTTTTCCTTTTCAGTGTCGTATCCTGATTGATCCGAGCTATCACTGTCGACCTCCATTCTTATACACAATAACTGCACACCACACTATATTTGACTATGCACAAATAGAGCAAAACTCCAGACTAAAAAGAATAGGTACAATAGTTTGCGTAACCACAAGCACACGTTGTAGGTACAGGTACAGTTAGTCTATTTGCGGAATTTAGGATAAACTGCACCCAGTAATGCAGAACCCACGACAAGACTAAACATCCTACATTGAGCTGCCAGCATTCATTAGTAAACACGATAACGAATTCATATATCGAAAAGTCATCAAATAATACCTAATACCATGCATGACCTTATTAATGTTACCTACCGTTTTAGGGGAACCCCCGGATTAAATGTCGCGGTGGTTGTTAATCAGCAGATGAATAATAATGCATAATTTCATTTTTGGAACTAGAGATTGACGTCTTGCTATAATTATTACATTTTAATATTTTTTTGGGGAAACAATGGTATAATATGGCATGAAACTGTAAATTATGGTATATTTTAAGTAAATTATGTTTTATGGTACAAAGCTCGAAATTATGGTATAAATACCATAATTATGGTATGTCTGGCAACACTGGTTGCAACCATCGCTGGGTCGGCAGACAATTCTGAGTTTGGAGTTCGTAGAGATTCCTAGTTTCCAGATTGCATAGTGCATAGCTCAGCTGTGGGGTTAGAAGTAGCTCCTGGGATAGAGGGAATTTGAAGCCGCACTTCGGAAATTGCTTGCTCTGCTGGCATAGCATAACCGGTAGAAAGAGCTGAGCTTGTGAAGCGTCGTTGGTGTGGTGAATAGCATAAGTATCTAAAATGAGCATTCTTTTATCACATGTAAATGATTAAATACAAAGAGACACGACTCACCTGCTTAAATAAATTGTATTTTTTTGTTGTTTGATTCAATATTAAATGGAATTGAGGTAATTTCACTGTAGAAACACAGTTTCACTTGGAATACAGCCAGAATATCATTTAACCAAGTGTGTATTGTATATAATGGCAATTTAATCGAATTATCATTTTATCCGAGTGTTAAAAAGCAACCTTGATTTTAGAGATGCATGTTCTACCAAGCTACCAAGCTGTTCATATAAATTTGTACCTAACATCTATTTAGCTACAAAAATATAAATTTTACATAAATAATACGCCCATTCATTGTAATATTAGTTGGGATCATGTACTTGAAATTATATTCCACATTAAGAGTGTTAGAGCGGGATTGCACTGACTGTTCACGATCTTAATAAAAAAAACTATGCATGCGAATTTGTACGTTGTTATGTGTTCACTGTTCTTCTCTATCACGTAGAAGTATGGACACTAACTGAAACAACTGTTTAAAAACTTGAAACATTTGAACTACAAGTTTAGAGACGTATGCTATATATACAAGTTAGGCCGATCATATACGAAACAAGGAAGCGATGGCGAGAATGGAGAAAGGAAAATAAGTTATTCGGGCAATTAACAGAAGAAGACTATCATACAATTATACAAGAGGAAAATGGTAGTAAAAGCGACCCTGGAAGAGGAAACATCTGAAGCAACAGTTTGGACCAACTACAGGGTCACTTTTCACAGTAGCAGCTAATAAGGTGATGATAGCCAACATGATTGCCAACGTTCGCTGAGCGGATACGGCACTAGCAGAAGATTTTTAGGTTATTGATATGAAGTACAATCACTACAGCTTTGGTCCATGCGTTTTGACTGACTAATTTTGATTGCGCCATTTTAAGGATTTTTAACTGTTAGCTCCTACTCGATGAGACCTCTTGGTATGTTTTGTATTTATCACTATCTTCGCTAATTCGACAGCTTTATCTTCAACACTTTCACTCGGTTCTTCCCCAACGTCAAAGATGAGTAGGTATATTACTTCTTTTAGTATAGTGTTCCAACCAATCATGTTTTTCTAGAAAAAGCTTCACGAATTTAAAAGCTTTGCACTCACTTTATGGGCAATTTTGTTAATAATTTTGTATTTTCATATAACTTTAATCCAATTAGTTACACATTGGTTAACATCCACAACTTATTCCCTTGTTAACGGCACTTTTATAGGTTTGTGTATGGTAGTATATTATTGCCATTGTCATTAGATGGTCTGATTCCGGGAGTCGTTCGTTACATATTTCAAATCTTAAGTTTTGTGATAGTGTGATAGTTTTGTGTCAAAGGCGATTAACCTAAGAAACATTCAAACACCACCAAGCAAGGAAGAAATTTTGCGGACGCAGTGTTTGAATCGATGTGCACTGAAACAATTTATCAGTGAATCTTATGGATTAAGTTAGTAACAATAGGAAATTCTAAAGACATGAGCGAAGCCATCTTCCTACCAGATTTTAAATACAATCTTCTTAATTGTGGTTTTGGTTCTAAGGTTAACTTGTAGGTTTATTTCCCGGAATTTAAAAAAGGCCTACGAATTTCTATGTTACGGAAGTACGTTGCTGATCATTCTTACACAATCTGCTGAATGTACTTGTACAGATTGCAAATTAATTTTGGATCTTTCAAATCTCCACTCTAGTTTTCTAAATCAGGTGGTAAATCATTTAGTTGGATTAACAACCTTCCACCAGGGCATGTTACCGGCTAGTAAAGTGTTTGCGTTTTGCAGTCGGCAAGTAGCGAGCTCGAACCTCACACCCGGACACTGGTTACATCTTACGCACATCGGCCATCATACACACTTCTTTGTTAGTCGTGACCCTTAAGAAAGGTCATTCTTCCTTAATTCAAGCGGTTTGGCTAGCCACCTGCCCCGGCTGCGGATTAAGATGGCTTATAAAACCGCACTCAGTGTGTGGTAGTAAAAGGTTTTCAGCCTATACTAAGAGGAAGAAGAGCAACCTTCCAGATACTCGATGGCGTAAAACTGGATCAAATCTAGGTGAGTTATGTAGTTGCTATCATTACTGAATCGCCGTTTTGTAAGATTAAAGTTACTACCGGCTACAGCTAGATTGTTATCATTATTTAAAACTGTATAATATGCTCAAATATGACAGCTGTGAAATCGACAAAATTCTGTTTAAGCGTGCGGAATATTCTTCGTAATATACTTGAGAACAAAATATCCGTTTCTGCATCCAACTTGCTCCAGTTTACTTTTAACCAAATATTGAGTTTGCCTAAAGAGATTCGTTTAAGTAAGTTTTAAGAGCGCTCCGGAGAGATATTTGCTCGCAAACCACAAATTTGAGGGATCTCCCCGAAACGAGATAGTCCGATATTTCGCTCGATACTGCAGTAATTTGCTGTGTATCAGTGTTCCTCGTTTATCATCTCGCCTGTTGATTTTCTGCAATTTAAACTGTTTAGAATACGCAGCTTGCGAAACATTCTATGAATGCAAGACAGCCCTAATCCGATTTGTTGCCACGGTAACCATTTGCGTTTGATTTGCCCTGCTGGCGTGGATGAAGACATTTTTATCCTCCCTTCACTGGAGCCCCGGTTAAGTCGAAAGAACTCGGCGTGCACGCATGTGGCGGCGTGGAGGTGTATTAGACACTTCCATCCGCCCTTGTGCAAATATTGGAATGCAATATTCAATTTAATCGCAATTCCCGGAAAACTAGGCTATGAAAAATTGCATTTCCCCGAAATTACGTTTCTAAGAAAGCGCCTTTGCGTTAATGGCATTTAGAAAATTGGCTATTACCTCACAGGTGTGCCTAAGACGTGACTGCTTACATTCGGAAAACTATTTACTGAAGTGGGCGAAATTGACTCAGAAATACGAGGAATAAACTTCAGCTCTCTGGAGGTCGGTAAAATAGATTATAGATGTAAGATACAAAACATTGACATCTAATAAATAATCACTTTAAATCAGGCTCTAATTATATCCACTACTGTAAGGTGCCCGGATATTTTTTGTTTACACTACTTATTTATAATCAACTAAATGGATCAGGGTTAGGTCGCTGCATCTGAATTAAACTGCTAATCTGCTATTATTAATTATTTAAAGTTTGATTAAACACTTATTTCTACACACTCTGCATGCCCGCTATTCAACTGATGGGAATTTTCGAGCGTGATATTTTTACTTGATGTGACCTTGAACATTTCAAGATGGTTTCTTGATCTTGAAAGCGTATAAGCAGCTCCGAATTTTAATTAAATTGTTGATATCTACACAGTAAACGCCGTTGCTGTGCAATAATAATTGAACGTACACCGCGTAACAAAACAAAACACTTCTAGTGACTCCACGAACCGGAAGTGACGCTAACCGACGCTAATCAAACACAATCACAAAAGACACTTTTTAGATGGCAAATATGACCTTTAGATGGATGCTGCCACGATTCTATTTACTATTTGCACCGATCTGGAACTCGCACGATGCTCTGGACGGGATGTCGTTGCCGGCATGCTGTTAGCTGGGCACAAATCTGCACTCGCCCTCACCTGAATGTCGGCTCTAACTTCGATGACCCTTTGAATTGCTTTCACTGAAGCTGGGGCTTTATTAAAGGCCTCCGCTGCACCACACGTACGTTACTTGCTTATGCATTTGTACACGCTCTATTAAAATTGACTGGACCCCGTAATATAACATCGAAATACCCTGGCTTACAATGGGCCAAATTGATGCCTATTTTATAACAATTCTGAATTTATTGTTACCTTTACTGGACATTCTTATGCTAAATATCTGATTTGTTGGTTATGTTATAAATTACTAATAATTATTATTTGAAATACAATGCTACTAGGATTGTCACAAAAAAAGAACCAACCTACGTCAAACAGCCACGGTTGTAAATCGGTAGCTGCTAGAACGCAGGATAACTGATCTTTCGCGATTACCACATTTACCGCGTGGGCCGAACTAGCTCAATTCGGCGCTTTATAGGTCATAGATTCTGATTAGCTGTGCATCCTGCAAGAAGCTTCAAAACAAAAAGATATGTCCAGGAATCAAAATGATTCCGATAAGAATAAACCAAACCACAATTAAATAGGATTTATTAAAGGTTAAAACGTGTTGATCATCAACGATAGTATACGTAACTGGTTTTTAAAAGGGAACAAATCAAATGCTCGGTATTTTATTCCTACTGCAGGTCATATTTTCCCGATATTTTGTCCAAATGCATGATTAGAAAATAAATGTTCGATAAAAATACTAAACCATCGATAAGTGCATCGAGTGCTCGGTATAAAATTTATATGCATCCTAAGAAAATAAATGTTCCATAAAAATACTAGACGCTCGACAATGATGACGAACGTTAGTTATAAAATTCAAATGCCTATTAAATTAATAAGCATTCGATAACCACAATTGATGCTCGATACAAAATAATGTACAAAATTGAAATCTTTGGGTAAATAATTGTTGGGGAGCCTTCTCAGTTTTCCGTTATTTGGAAAATTCCTGATTGCCAGCTCGCCTTGGAATTTAATGGACTGTATGGTTCTATTTCTTCACTGAATTATACACTCGTTGAAAGCAAAGTAGGTAATTTATTTGCTATAAATTTACACGAACAGTTTAACATTTAAATATGTGAACAATAATTACTTTCGCAAAGCGGACCGGTTCGCATGCTGCCACGTTGACAGAAGGAACGTAAGTGAACGGCGAGGCAAAGCCCGCTCGACAGTCTACTGCGCACAGTATGAATTCAGAATGCAAGAGAGGCGGCAAAAGTTTATAAAGTCCTTAACATACCGCCCGCCTTGGAAAGGGTAACCTTTCAAATAAAACAGTACAGAGTTGACATGTAACAGCTAGAGTAAAACATGCAACATGAACACACATATATACAAAGCATAATAGTACATGGATCTTAATCGAGTACAAGAAAACCCGAACAATGGGGAGCCAAAAGGCCTTACGAACACTGCGCTGAACTCTAACGCACTAGTTCACAACACTAGGTAGCGGGCACAATTTGGCGAAGGATCGTTTCACGATTCCTGACACAGTGTTCACTGACGCCACACGCGTAACGCCGTCAAGGCCAGGGTGCAGCTCGGTGACCCGGCCTAACCTCCACTTCAGAGGGGGTAGATTGTCATCCTTGATGAGGACCATGGAACCAGGCTGGAGGTCCGAAGTGTGTGTGCGCCTTTTGGTGCGCTGCTGGAGTTCCGAGATGTACTCTTTACTCCATCTTTTCCATACATTCTGATGAAGTTGTTGTATTCTTTGGTATTTAGACAGCCGAGACTCGGCTATCTCAGTAACGTTGGGATCAGGCAGTGACACCAACGGACGACCAATCAGGAAATGAGCAGGAGTCAAAGGCTGAAGGTCGTTTGGATCAGAGGACAAAGGAGACAGGGGTCGGGAGTTTAAGGTCGCTTCCACCTGGGCCAGCAAAGTGCAAAATTCATCGTAATTTAGACTAGCGTTACCTATAACGCGCCGTAGGTGATGTTTAGAGGACTTAATTCCGGCCTCCCACAATCCGCCAAAGTGGGGACTGCGCGCGGGTATAAAATGCCAAGCTACTCCGTCGTTCGCGACTGATTCGGAAATAGAAAGGCCTTGTTCCGCAAGAAAATTGCCTAATTCGATTAATTCGGAATTAGCGCCGACAAAGTTAGTGCCATTGTCAGAATAGACATGGAGCGGTTTGCCTCGACGAGCCACAAACCGGCGAAAAGCCATTAAGAAGGCTTCAGTAGAAAGGTCAGCGACCAATTCAAGGTGCACTGCTTTTGTGATAAAATAAACGAATAGACAAAGGTAGGACTTCACTAGTTTAGAACCACGTCCTTTGCGATCCTTTATCATGAACGGTCCACCATAATCGATACCAGTCGTATGAAATGGGGGCGATGATTGAATACGAGAGGCTGGCAGATCTCCCATTATGGGTTCGGTTAACTTAGGAGAAAATCTAAAACACCGCAAGCATTGATGCACCACTTGCTTGACTATATTTCTGCCAGAGGTGATCCAATATCGTTCTCTGAGATTAGCTAACAGCATTTGAGGTCCGGCATGGAGAAGCCGAAGGTGCTCATGTGAGACTAGGAGTTTGGCGAATGTATGTTTGCCAGAAATCACTAGAGGAAACTTCTTGTCAAAAGGTAATTGAGAGTTGTGGAGCCTACCACCAACTCTTAGCAGTCCCTTGGAATCCAGAAAGGGATTCAAGGATATCAAAGCAGAAGATTGTTTCACAGGCTTGTTCTGTGACAACAGCTTAAATTCGTCAGGAAATGACTCACGTTGTGAAAACCTTGCAAGCCTTACAAGGGTTGCTTGCAGTTCATCTGTAGAAAGGGGCCCCGAAAGGCGATCAGCTTTGGGGGTCCGCGCATTGTTATAAAAACGAAAGCAATAAGCTGTAACTCGTTGTAAGCGAGCCAAACTTGAATACTGATTGAACGGAAATGGTTCAACAGAGATTACAGAAAAACTCTGAACTTCTTTTTTGAATTCTGGAAGCTCAGCAAGAACCTGTTTGGAGGTAGGCCAAGATGCCTCACCTTCGCTTAGCCAGGCGGGACCATGCCACCAAAGGATTAATTCTTTTAAAACTAAAGGAGAGACTCTCCTAGTGAGAAGATCAGCAGGATTCGACGCGGTAGGAACATGCCTCCACGTGGCATCAGAAGTGAGTTGCTGAACATCAGCAACTCTGTTGCACACAAAGGTTTTAAGAAGATTTGGACTGGTTTTCAACCATCCTAGCACTATTGTGGAATCTGTCCACAAACCAATTTTAGATATGGGCAAATCAAGTGCCTTTATGACTTGCACGGTAAGTTTACTTAGAAGAACAGCTCCGCAGAGCTCGAGCTTCGGAATTGTCAAGGGCTTTAAAGGGGCTACCTTGGCCTTGGAACAGAGAAGGTGCACTTGTACTTCCCCTTCCTGATTCTTAGAACGGAGGTATATCGACGAACCGTAACCATTGTTGGAAGCGTCGCAGAAACCATGGAGTTCTATCTCAACCACGCGCCGACAGAGGACGTGACGAGGAATTGTTAAATCATTGAGCATGAGAAGATCACGCCGATATGTACACCATTTTTCTTGTATGGCGTTGGGAACGGGTTCATCCCAATTCAACTTTTCCATCCAAAGTTGTTGCAAAAGAACCTTGGCACCCATGGTGCATGGACTTAGCAGACCCAGCGGGTCAAATATCTGCGATATTTCAGACAAGATGCTACGCTTGGTAGCCTTACTACTTGTAGAATTTGAAATATTGAACATCAGATGATCGCTTTTAAAGGACCAAATCAAACCAAGGGTGCTTGTGTGCTCATGTGCACTGAATTCAAGAACACCAGGATGCAAATCGGAGTCTGGGATTCCATCGAGAACTTCTGGAGAATTAGAAATCCACTTTCTAAGTTTGAAACAGCCTGAATCAAGAATCTGATTCAAGTTTGAACAGATAATACGCGCTTTCTCAGGAGTGTCGGCACCTGTCAGAAGGTCGTCGACGTAGAAGTCCTCCTTTATCACTCGAGAGACTTCGGGATTTGAAGCTGCACATTCGATGCCCAATTGGGTCAAACATCTAATGGCAAGAAAAGACGCTGAAGCAGTGCCATACGTAACTGTGTTCAGATCATATGACAGAAGAGGCTCAGTTGAAGATGATCGCCACAGGATTCTCTGAAGGGGCCTATGATTAGGATTCACCAGAACCTGACGATACATCTTCTCGATGTCGGCTGATATAGCGAACAAATGCTTGCGAAAGCGAACAAGAATGGAAAATAAGTCTTGTTGCACGGTTGGGCCAACCATCTGAATACTGTTCAGAGATTGCCCTGAAGTGGTTGCTTGAGAACCATTGAATACAACTCGGAGTTTAGTTGTCAGGCTTTCCTCTTTTAAGACTCCGTGGTGGGGTAGATAATAGGATATCTCGTTTGAATTAGGGTTTGAAACGGACATATGACCTAATTCAGAATATTCATTCATGAAACTCGAATAGCGATTGGACAAGTCAGGGTTCGCTTGTAACCGCTTCTCTAATGATAAGAATCTTTTCTGAGCGATTTGCAATGAATCACCCAATACCTCTACAGGTTCCTTGAGAGGGATAGAGACAACGAATCGACCATTCGCTTCTCGTTGAGTATTTTGCACGAAATGTGCCTCACAGGCGTTCTCTTCATTTGTGCGGACCTTTTCCTCTGGGTAATGTTCGAGTTGCCAAAACCTAGCAATGGGGTCAGAAGCATCCTCGATCGTGCCAAGATTGCACTGTACAGGGTACGCAGAAGGAGGGCCTGTAGGGCCAGAAACAATCCAACCAAAACGAGTCTTTTGGAGGATGGGAAGATTTGGGCCTAGACCAATTTGTCCGATACAAAGGAGCTGCCAGAAAATGGGCGAACCAATCAGAATGTCGATGGTGCCCGGTTGGTCGTAGGACAGATCTGATAACTTGATGTTATCAGGAACCTTGAAACTGTTTCGCTGGACGCGAAAACTTGGGGTTGTACCTGTAATCTCATCGAGAACAAGACAGGATAGACCAATACTGTACGAGGTGTGAGGGGCTTGCAGCTTGATATCACACCTAGCTTTGATTTGAGAAGTGGCTTTACTTAAGCTAGAAACAGTAACGTTGACTTCGCGAGTTGGAAGCTTCAACCTTTTACACAAATCTGAACGTATGAAGTTCGATTGGGAACCGGAATCCAGCAGGATTCGCACAACATGAGGCGTACCATCATCAGCGATGAGTTTAGCGGTAGCCGTAGGTAAGAGTACCTGCAAAGCATTCGAACAGAATGCCGAAATCGATTGGTTTAGTTCAACAGGGGTTTCTGCCGACATCGCAGATCCTGGTTGACTAGAAGAAGCATTTTGAGGTTTATCCTCATGAAGAAGGGTGTTGTGCCTTGATTTGCACTTTCTACACGTAAATTTGGAGCTACAGCGGCTCGCAATGTGACCCTGAGTTAGGCAATTAAAGCATAGACGAAGCTCTTTTGCCTTTGAACTTCTGTCAAGAGAAGACAGCTTGACAAACTTATCGCATTTGTACAAGGAATGAGATCCTTTACAAAGTGGACACGAAGGGGTACCTGACACAAATGATTTCGAATGTACCTTGGAAGACTTTTCGGGTACAAGCTTAATATTTTTTACTTCCAGCGTTTCTAGAAGGTTTGCTGTGTTTTGCAGAAATTCCTTGAACTCATCAAGATTAGGCAGGTCAGAACTTGACCGGTTTCTAAGGACCTCCCATTCACGGAATGTCGTGGGGTCCAGTTTTTTAGAAACGACATAAATAATAACAACATCTAGAAGCTCGCTTTCGGTTGCTAATGATTTGATTGCTGTAAAATGTTTGAATAACATATCGCTAATCGTACGTAATTTAGTTGCAGATTCCTTACTGCACGATTCAAGTTCGAATATAGCATTGAGGTGGTTATGAATCAGAATTTTTGGATCATTGTAACGATTACACAATGCATCCCAAGCTAGAATATAATAACTCGCAGTAAACTCTAAACTTTTTATAATTTGGCTTGCATCACCCTGTAAACTAGCCTTTAAGTAATGCAGCTTTTGAATATTAGTTAACGCTTGATTCTCATGAATTAAACTAATAAAAATCTCACGAAACTCCAACCACTCTGACACGTTCCCTGAATATTTGGGAATCGAAATGGTAGGGAGGCGTACAGCTCGATTATTGCAATGCGAACTGCAATTTGAATGCGTTGATCTCACGGCTACCCATAGGAGATCCAGCACGATCTGGTGCAACATCAGACTGTTTGTTGTATTCATTAATCAAACATTCAGCTTGTGAAATTGCAAGAAAATAAGAGTCTTCAAATTCGACTTGTTGCTGCATTTCAGATTCTACATCCTCACTGGTTTCTATAATTTGTTCGTGAACCTCATAATATTCTGATAACAAAGTAGCTATAGCATCCAATCTTTTCTGCAATTGAACAATCTGAGCGCTAGATAAGAATTGATCTTCATCTTGAACTGTTTGCAATGATTGCACGTGATTTGCGAAACGCGTAAGCTTGCCTTTGATAGAGCCTCGTACTCTTACAAGCGAATCCATAATTGTTGAGATTAAAAACAATTTAACAGATCGAACTAACTCTCGTACGCCACTGGCACGGAATTTGTTTACAATGCAGACAGCTTTGATAACGACGCGAGAAACTTGGCGCTAACGACGCAGAAAACGACCCTGGTACAACGCGAGATTATTAACTTGTGACTGCTTCGACTGCAGTATGAAACATGCAGGGGATATCGCGAACAAACGTAATAGCTTGGCATTTCACGCAATTAAATGTTTATATGACTCATAAACCATTTGTTTACGCAATAATACGCAGCTGAAATTATGCACATGCATAACACAGATGATAGAAAACCAAATTCATGCATAGGAATTGCAAAAATAGGAAATTAGGCTTACATTGATATTGGTGTGTGTGCCGCCTTTTTCGTTTCTGTGGTTTGAACTGCCGTCTCGTCTGGCCGCTGGCTCCACACCTGCACGAATTTGGCGCGAGACTTGGCGTTTGGCTATCTCGCTCTCACGTTGCTAGCACCGTCTGCTGTCTTCCTTCCTCTCGTTCCTCTCGTTAGGGACGAATTTAACACGATTGAAAATGCGTGTTGCACTTACTTGCCCTGTTTAGGCTGCTTTTCCGGGCCGATGGACCATGCGGCTCGAAGGAACAATGTTGGGGAGCCTTCTCAGTTTTCCGTTATTTGGAAAATTCCTGATTGCCAGCTCGCCTTGGAATTTAATGGACTGTATGGTTCTATTTCTTCACTGAATTATACACTCGTTGAAAGCAAAGTAGGTAATTTATTTGCTATAAATTTACACGAACAGTTTAACATTTAAACATGTGAACAATAATTACTTTCGCAAAGCGGACCGGTTCGCATGCTGCCACGTTGACAGAAGGAACGTAAGTGAACGGCGAGGCAAAGCCCGCTCGACAGTCTACTGCGCACAGTATGAATTCAGAATGCAAGAGAGGCGGCAAAAGTTTATAAAGTCCTTAACAATAATAATAGACAAAACGTACGTACGATAATATTACAATAAATGTTCGGTATCAAATTTACTTGCTTTATTTTGCTTGTTTTTACTTAGCTTTCATTCAAGATAATGATCTTATCCAGGTTAGCTTTAATACTTATAACAGTCTGATCTTACTAATTATTTGCTTATTTTCGAGCAATAAATAATTACCATTGTTAAGTAAATTTTCAAAGAGAATTTTACAGCCAGATAGCCAGATGCCAGGGTTCAGTCTGTTCAACTCAAATATACAATCAAGTACACATCAAATAAAGCGGTTTATTTTATATACCTATTTACAGTTTAAAATAATAACTAAAATATTCCATGTATTTTCAAATAAAAGATCTGGATTTTAATGTTTTCTTAGCGCCTACTGGGTTAGGCAAGCCACGATACTTCCTCGGTCATACAATCTCGTGCGTAGAACGGGAGAGCTCGTAGTTCGGGGAGCGTCCTCTACTCGGCTAAACTGGAAACAGAAACCAGGTTAAGTTTATTTACTTTTATCGTGGGCATGAAATAAAGTTATATTTGTTTTTATTTCGGGGGTGTTGAGATTGACCTTGATGTAAGGCGTAATCCCGGTGCGTCGAAGCTATCCTGCAGTGCCCGTAAACTCTCGTGTGATAAGTGAAAAGACGGCGGAATTAAATATTATCTGTGCCAACTGATGAGTTTTAAGCCAAATTTGCGTTTTCAAGCTGTTACTTAAATTCAAGGGGGCTTCTAGATAATAACTGGGAGCTCTCTAGTTACGTTATTCAAGGTGAGTAAAACCTCCTTTAAGCTACATGAATTACTTCTAGTTTAAAGCTAACCTTACGGGGGTTTCGTTGCGGGCACCTAACCTCACAAATGGTTTAAGTTTCTGCCAAGACCTGAGGGGCCTCGCTTTTTAAATGAATTACGTGAATGTTTTCGGGAAGCGGTTTCGAGGAGGCCTAAAACCCTTAACAGGCGTATACATCAACAAGCCACGTACGAGTTTTAGGCAATGTCGAATTCGAAGGGAAAAAGTATCTAAACCATAAGACAGGCGTATAAAACAACGATCCACGTCTGAGTTTTAGACAACGTCGGATTCAAAGAGTAAAAGTATCTAAACCATAGACAGGCGTATAAAACAACGATCCACGTCTGAGTTTTAGACAAGATAACTCCTGAATTGACTCGGCGGAGACCACAGGCATTTAATTCAATGAGCCACTTTGATCTCTAGCAGGAATTCGGGAATTTCTGGGAAAGATTGGTTCCAAGACTGAAAGTCAAAAGGTTCTTCGGACGGGACCAGGACTTGAGCCCTAGGAGGCCCACGGCGGGAGCGCCGCTTCGGAACGCTGGATGCAAGTCCTCCTCACAACGTACGATACCTCGTATTTATACATTACCATACGCCGTCATTTGTGCAGGATTTTAGGCAGGGATGCGCTGAACGACGAGGGCTCGTGATCTCTGCGCACCTCGATTGATACTTCGTGCCTCGGCGATGCTTTCAGATAATTTGTGACGAAGTTTTGGCGGCGGTCAAATTCGAAAGCATTCCAATGCGTAAAAATACGATTTCGGCCGGCGGTAACGTCACATACTCATAAAAAATATTTTTAGTAAAAAGTACATAACTTGATAAAATACAACACAGGTACCTATTTGAAGAAAAAAATGTAATAAACTATGATATGTAATACATAAACAACGAAACAATACAAGCAAAAAAGTAAACTTTGATCATACACAAATTACGAAACAACACTTAAATCAAGTAGGTATTAAAAAAGAAAGAAAAACGTAGTAATATAAAGTTCCATGGTAATAACGTAACATACAAGTATATCATGCACAAAATCCAAAGCAGTACACGATGGAAATGCAATCATTAATCGGAAGATGGCCGGGCGAGATTATCTGAAAATCAAAAAAGGCATATCTACGGAAGGAAACCACATGATTTACTGACCTATTAAACTAAAACAGCCCTTTTAGATTTAGCTGGTAGACCACGACGTCTTTTCATTCCAATTGGAATTGCTTTTGCTTTTGGAGGTGGTGGGATCAATTTTAGTCGAATAGCCAATCCCACTCTGTGTTTACATAACAGCACTTTAAAGTAGGCTGGATAATCACATTCAGCATTAATCCAATCAACTTGGTCTTCAGGAATTGTTGCTGTCCACACATTAAACATAACAGTTTTATATTCTTCAAAACTGTTAAAGTCTAGGCTCGAACATTTTTCCAGCTCGTCCTGGCTAACTTCAATGTTTTTTTTGCAGGGATAATGTAAACACAACCAGACGGTGACACATTAGAAACAATCGTTTTTTGTTGTTTGACCCATCCGGAAGATCCTGTCCACAAATCTAGGTCAATAACCGGTTTTAATTGCACTTCTTTTAATTTTGATGCATAATTACGAGACCAGTCGGTTACGTGTTCCTTAAGTAATACTGAGAATCTAGACAGAGGTAGCCTTCCTCTTAGAGTATTTTCGTCCTTGATAACTCTGTTAAAAGACTCTAGGCCGTTATTAGTACTTGGAGTTTTCTTGTCTACCCCTTCATACCAATTTTGATTCAACTGGAGCCATTCACATTCAAAATAATTTATAAAGTTTTTTTGTTCCTTCCATTTGGAAAGAAACGTGATGGAAGCTTTGTTGAATACTTCTCGATTTTTACTTAGTTGAAGACAATCAAGATCTTCCAGGATTTTAGAGATATTTTCTTTAGGGTGCACGAGTTGATCAGCTTTTTTTTTCTTACGTTTCTTTTCCTATGTGCCCAACATATCTTAATTGTAACGTTCGAACCAAACACAATTTTAAAAGCATTTTGTATGCTATGGGCCGCATCGCATATTAATATCGATGGATTAATGCTTTCACCAAAAACTTTCTCGGCATCAATTCTCAGAGCTTTGAACGCAAAAACAAAGTCCTCTATTTGCTCATAGGTGCAAACTGCTACTCCAAAAGTATGGAATGTTCTGGCTCGATCTGTTGTTCCAAACACAAGTAGGGGAAAACCTTGCCGCATAACCTTATATGTTGCATCTGCATGCATATGGCCGGCATTTAACGATAACCTTAATACATTTTTGGTAGTCATAAAAAATCGAAAAAGAGACGGATCCCCATATTCCACTTGATGAGATAGTATGAAAGCCTCATCTTCGCCATCTTATGGAATTTGAACAGATTGTTGACGTTCTTAAAGAAGCCAAATAGTTATTTAACTGTTTCTTTTTGGGAATTGGTAAACCCTTCTTCGCTAAAAGTTCTAATTTTTTTTGGTTTAACTTTTGGGTCGTATTCGAACAAGGTCTTAATCTCTGTTTTAGTATGTTCGCTCATTTTAACGGTCGCCTTGGATACTATACTGTCGCAAGTATGGAGCAATTCCGATCGATATAAAAATACATCTTCAGTATTGGCCGGATAATACAAATATACACCAGAGGCACATTGCTCTCTGAGATATTTTACTTTATTGCAACGATAAATAGCACTATCGTTTCCATCTGATTGACATTTTTATGAGAAAAGCTCCAAATACCTTCTTCCTTCACTGATTTGAGAGCTAAGGCTTTGCCATTGAACAGTTGTTCTCTTTTCCACTTCTTATCTACCTTATTCCTTCTTTTTTTTTGGCGCATGCTTCTGAAATACATCAGTCTCGCTTTCCTCAGATGAACTGTATTGAGAAATCTCACTGTGACTCATACTTAAAGTCAGTTCCAACGTGATAAACACACAATACAGAATAGCAATAAACACTCGGTAAATAAAACTGCAGATCACTCACATAACATGCACTGATACGTGCACACGCCCATCCAGTTTTTATAGGTTATGCAGCACTTGGCGCGCAAATGGAACCTTTGAAACGCATTAAATTACCGAGCGTTTATTAATACAATATTGTACAAAATTTCAAATACTAGTAAGATAGATATCCAGCATTTGGTTTTTTCAGGGTACATATTTAGTTAATATAGCGAGCAGAACTTACCGTGCAAATAATATATTTTATATTGTAGATTTCATTAAAATACTAAGCATTTCCAATTAATTTAACGTGCATTTTAAATTTTTATCGAGCATTTTATGAAAGGTTTCCACACGCATAACTCGAAGGAACACCTTTGTGGGTTTTTAATTAATTAAAATTGTCGATTAAATCGAGATATGTGCACATCGCTGTCAATTAAAAAAACCTTAAGTCCAGGTCTCCGATAGCATAAAGCGTGAGTGCGCCTTTCACAATAAAGCCGAGATTATAAATTCTGGAGTTATAAATATAAAGTTATTTAAACTCTGATATTAGACGAGATATCGTCATATACTGCCGTCGTAATTAAATGAAATCCACCACACTAACCTCCTGTTATCAGCAAGATCTTCGAAGATAACGCCGGCCGTGAGTTGCCATACGATTGTGGGATTTTCCAAAATCGGCAGGGTATTTGCATGTGAAGCTATCAATTATTTAGCGGCTGGCTTCGGGACGTGGAAGAAAGCTTGAATTCATCGCCCGCCGCCGAAGGAAGCAAAATGTGGTGATCTATTTGTTCGGGAAATAATTATTGGGACAAAAACTCCCTGTCATCAATAACTGCAATAAAAGAGCTAAAAGCGGCCAGTTAATATGGAAGTAATAAAATTAGAAGGTCCATTACATACAAGTGGTTTTATTTCAATCTAACCATTGAAGCTTGGTACTTGTGCGTAGCACTGAGATCGGAGTTTTTCCAACCCCTGTCCCAGTCAAGGAAAAAAATTACTGTGTATGTAGCCACACAAGCTGTGAGAAGAACTATCTTTATATATATATATATACAGTGTCCGCCAAAAAGTAGGCATAATATGAGAAAAAAAGTTTTAATTGTTTAAAAAAAATTACGTCAATAATTTGTGCTTGTCTTAAAACTTATTTAGCCCCTATCATATATTAGTGCAGTCACTATGTACAAAAATAAGGCCTTTGCTTGAAAGTGGACCGAAATTTTAAATTATTTTTTTGGGGTGTTGTGGGGCGGGGGGGGGGGTCCAGCAAAGCTTAACTTCAAGTTGTCAACCAAGATTTCCTATGTGCTATATCCGCCATTTAAAAAAAAGGTGCGTTTGATTTTTCTGCGACAACTCAGTTCCCGTTAAGGGTACGTGTGAAAATAAAGTGAAACTTTTATTTAGAGTTTTTTGTGCAATACAATTGATGTTCAATTACTTTTCCACGTACGAGCAATATTAGTCCAGATATCGAACACGAAAAAAAAACGGGTCGAGATTTTTTTCGTGCTTCTTCGCTTGTAGTACTTCGTTTCTCGTCCTATTTACGGAAAAAGTAATCATTATACCTGTAATTTGATTTATTATAAATTTAAATTCGACTAAAATTACGACTTGTAGAGCTGCCCGAAGTCGTCAAGTTGGCGCGTAATTTTGATTTCATGTACCGTACTATTACATAAATGACACAATAAACGTTATTGCATTATTAGAATCATTATATTTCATAGAACATCTTAGTGGACAACTTGAAATTTAACTTTCCTGGACCCCCAACATTTCAAATACGGAGTTAAAACTTTTGGTTCTTAAGAATTTTTACTATTAAATGTTGTTCAAAGTACTACGTACACTTACAATCCGAGCTTCAAGTTCATATGTCAAGATATAACATGTTATTTTATGTTTTCTAAATTGTAAAAATATTGCAAAGTACGATTTATAAAAAAACTTAGCTTCACTTCTGTACACAAAACCGATAAAGTTTATCATTCATCATCATCAGCGTCAGGGATAAAACCTTTTGGTTTGTTCAGATCTTACAGATTAAAGCTGGTCTTTCCAGCGTCTTTTTGGTCATTTTTTTTTATATATTTAACTCGCACTCAGCCAACATCCGTTAGGCCAATTACAGGCGTCGCTGTGCAGTTATTAGGACTTCCAACCCCACTAACGACTGTCATGATGTTTTTATGACCGCCGGGACCAACTTTTTCCGTGATAGCCGTACCACGAGGCGCCGAGAGATGCAGCCGTGGAACTCCCATCCAAGTTCTGACCAGAGAGAGCGTTGCTTAACTCTGCTGATCGAACGTGGACGCTTGTTCAAGCTACACCACCCAGAACCCGTGGTTTTAGAGGAAACGAAGCCAAACAAACTCCTCTCAAACAACGTTTGCACAAAGATAATTCAATTCTTGGGCCATATTGCCCATAGAACTGACAATATAGAGAAAACTATTGTTCAAGGAAAACTACATGGCAAAAGGAGGAGAGGCAAATCCTCTAAACGATGGCTTGATATCACGTGGGCGGTACAGACGAACCACCTTCAGTTTCCATGGGTTGAAATGCTGAATGCTTAATAGACCACAACACATCAATCATAATGTAATAATGAAAAAAAAGATAGTTTATGTATTGCTCAATTATGATTCCGAATAGTTAAAGTAATTAGACATTTTTTAATAATATGCAATTATATAATGTTATGCACCGCATACTTAATGAAGTATATTTATTCTAATAATGTAATAACATTTTTATATTTCAGAATACATAAAATAACATTTATATCCTGCAAAAGGCACATATGAATTTGAGGCTCGTATTGTAAGTGTACGTAGTACTTTGAACAATGTTTAATTGTAACAACTCTTAAGAACCAAAAGTTTAAACTCCGTATTTGAGATGTTGGAAGTCCAAGAAAGTAGAATAGTTGTCCACTAAGATTTTATATCAAATATAATGGTTCTAATAATTTAATGATGTTTATTATGTCATTTCAGTAATAGTATGATACATGAAATCAAATTATAAGTCGTAATTTTAGTCACATTTTACTTTATTATAGGTCAAACTGCAAGCTCTACAAGTTTTATAATAACTACTTTTTCGCCAAGAGGTGGAGAAACGAAATACAAGCGTAGAAGCGCGAAAAAAAATTTCAACTCGTTCACGGTTTTCTTTCTCGTTCGATATCTCGACTAATATCGCTCGTAAGTGGAAAAATAATTGAACATAAACTGTAGAGCACAATAAATGCTAAATAAAAGTTCAACTTTATTTTCACGTACCGTTAACGGGAACCAAGTTATCGCCAAAAAATCAAACGCATCTTTTTTTAAGATGGTGGAAATAACACATAGGAAATCTTGGTCGATAACTTGAAGTTAAGCTTTGCTGGACCCCCCAAAACCCCAAAAAAGGAATTTCAAATTTTGGTTCACTTTCAAGCAAAAATGACACAGTAACTGGACTATATACCGAGTGATTGTTACTTATTTAGAGAATGCAGTTTTTTGAAATGAGATTTCTGAACAATCTCAAGACCAGAAAACCCCTAATTTTTTTAACTTTAGCTAAAAATTAATATTTCAATTTTCTATTTTTTTTTCAAAATTTCACATACCGAGACAATATTAAAATATTTTTTATGTGAAGACTATAGATTTATAATTGGGAAAAATAATATGAAATGCTAATTACTTTTCTTAGATATTTTATTATTTACCGAAAGGTAGTAGGTTTGCATGCTAATTAATTACTGTTACAAAAATCCTGTAAATGTTCTTTTGCAGTTGTCTAAATGAGGAGATTTTACTTTATCCAATTTACATGTTCTAAAAAATCTCCTCATTTATACAACTGTAAAAGAACATTCACAGAATTTTTGTAACAGTAATTTATTAACAGGGCTATATTAAAGTTTCTAGATGCCATTTAAATAGATATTAATTAGAATTGAAAAATATTTCTCCTAAAAAGCGCCTTACATAAAAAACATACTACTTTTCGGTAAATAATAAAAAGTCTAAAGAAGTAATTAACATTTTATGTTATTTTTTGCAATTATAAATCTTTAAAGTCTTCATATAAAAAATTTGAATTTTAATATTAAGTCCTGGCAAGTGAAATCAATAAACAAACCAATGAGGGTAGGCTGTGATATGTGTTATACGTTTGGCAGTCCTGAAGTTTTACGTCAGTCTGTGTCAAACAACAAACAAAACCTAACCTACTAATCTCGAATTTGACATAGACTGACAATACACTTCAGTACTGCCAAACGTATAACAAATATCACAGCCTACCGTATTTGGTTTTTTTATTGATCTCTTGTTATTTTCTAGCCTTGAGATTGTTTATATAGCTAAAGATAACACACTCTAAAAAAAGCTCATTGAAATATTACTTAATTTCCGAAAAATAGCACTTTTCGGATTTCGACAATTTCAAAAAACTCCAGTTTCTATATAACTAAAACTCACTCGGTATATGTGATAGATGCTAAATAGATTTTTAGACAAGCACAAATTATTAACGTAAAAAGTTTTTTTGAAAAATCTAAAATAAAATTTTTTCTCATATTATACCGACTTTTCGGAGGACACTGTATATGTATACTATACACGCTTTCTAAACAATATATATTTAACTACCAAATGAACTAAACCGATCTGCAATTAATTGGATAAGAGAAGACTTCTTTTGTCATTTGTGTTAAACCGCATGTGTCACATCTTTATCCATAACGGTTCAACTAAATTTCTCTTACACGCTACAAACATAACTTGTTTGGTTCTATATCTGAGAACACGCAAGATGTTCAACACTTTTTTATCCAAATTTTTCGATCACTGTTTTCATCTACCAATAGTAGCCATCATTAATACGTCCGAGCAAACCTTCCCTTCGTTGAGAACAAAGGTCATCCAATTGATCTCCAGTACGCATCGGTAGCGCCACATCTCAAAGGCTTCGATCCTTTTCAGTGCGGCTTCTACAAAGGTCTATGTTTCTGCACCGTACAGAACTGGGAAGACATAATAGACCTAGGGTTTAGATTAGGTTCTCAATTTTTGAGGATTATTTTCTAGAGCTGGCATAACGCAAACGTTGCTTTCTCGATGCTACATCGAATTTCCAGCGAATATTACCAGCCTTCTCCATCCGTAAATGCGAGTTACGTCATCCTGACTAGCTCTGGAGCTATTCTGCTTCCACTGTATGCCTCTACCTGCTATTAGATCTTCAGTCACTACCATATACTTGATCTTCTTTATGTTAGTTCGTAGCCTGCACGTCTCGCACGCGATCAGGAAAAGATATAGAAGTCCCTGCAATTTATCCTTGCTGTCGGTGTCATCTGCGTATCGGATGCTATTCACGAACACTCCGTTGATGGTAATATCTTTTCCATCATGGACGCCTTCTCTAAAGATGTGCTTAGACTAACAGATCTGTGGCGATAATATACATTCCGGTGCCGGGTGGTGTAGCTTGAACAAGCGTCCACGTTCGATCAGTAGAGTTAAACAACGCTCTCTCTGGTCAGAACTTGGATGGGAGTTCCATGGCTGCTTCTCTCGGCACCTCGTGATACGGCCGTCACGGAAATTATTGGTCCCGGATGTCATAATAACATCATGACAGTCGTTAGTGGCGTTGGAAGTCCCCATAAAATGTACAGCGACGACTGTTGGTTGGTACCAAAATAAAACAAAGATAAAATGAAATAAAATCTTTAATGCTCAGTCAGTCAATTTGGTTGCCGGTTACCGCTTAGGTAAACAGAAATAATAAATACGTTGAGGATAACCACAACACTTCAATAAAATTTAATATAATTCCTCATAACACTTTGCGCATTGACTGATAACTTAAATATGTTTTTTTATATACTTAATTTACCAGATCAACAATTACAGTTGTTTTACATGGCAGTGTTACAGAATTTAAAATAAAGAATGTCTTAGGGGCACTTCTTCACCCGAAGAGAACACAGTGGTTTAAAAATTTAATATTGTTACAAGTCATTCATTATCACTTTTACTATCACCACTGGTTATGTAAACGGCTTGTGGTAATTTCCTCTTTAATCTGGAGTGAATTTTTCTTCTTCCTAGTTGATAGAAGTCTGCATTCTCACAGTTTTTGATATTGTTGTGAAAATTGGTGGAACATTTTTTAATGAACTCTTCAATAGTATTGATACCCAATTCATTCTGTAGCCGTCTGTTTGTGACGAACCAAGGGGCATCCACTGCAATCCTAAGCAGTTTATTTTGTAGTACTTGTATTTTATTTAGATTATTCTTGGACGAGTTTCCCCAGATCATGCATGCATACGTCACTTGTGGTTGGGTTAAGGATTTGTAAAGAAGAAGGGTGCAATCGATTTTTAGGGAGGATTTTCGGTTAATTAAGAGATATAATTGTTTTAACCTAGCATATCCTTTGTTGAGTTTCTGGAGGATGTGGTATTTCTAGGTCAGCCGGGTATCCAGGTGGACTCCTAAGTATTTCGCTGGTTCGTCTTTTGCATTCCACAGGATTATGTTGCCATTGATGATATTATCATGAACTTTTAAATTACTGATGAAGCCATCAAAAGTGGCGAAACGTTTAATAGTTTTTAAAACTGGAGTTCAAATTTAAATTAAAGCATATTTCACGACTATATGATTTTTATTTATCATCAAAAATCATACATTCTAAATAATGTTTGAATAATTTTCTCCTAAATTACTATTAAAATTTTACCCAAGTCATATTATGAAAAATTTTAAATACATAGAGGGAACTATATTTCCGGGATTAACATTTTTGGTTGGTCTTCTTACTAATTTTATCTCTTTCTGTGTAGGTGCCAAAAAACTTCCCTTTTTTGTCAACATATCAATAAAACATTTTCTCTCCCCGCTTCCAGTCTTCATTTTCATGAACTGCTGAACAGCTACTTTTGAGTTGTGTTTGAGCATTAAGTGGCGACTGAAATTTGTTACATTTTCATAACAATAGAGACAACAGTCTCGTTTATCCCAAATACGCTTGCTTCTTGTGGATGTTGGTATTCTTGCTTCTAAATACTGTTTTGACAAAACGCATTTTTCTAATCAAATTCACAAAACAGAAGAAACAGGTAAATTTAGCAGAAGGCTAAATTGAAACATATTTAAATAAAATTTTTACTACATTATCATTTAAATAAATATACAGATTTTTTAATTCTTCAGTATTATTTGCCTGTGAACGTGCAAAAAATACTGAGAGTCCAAGATTATTGTATCATATATTAGTTATTAAAAAATACCTGATTTATAGTAAAAGGTAGAGTTCCAGAGTCTGCTAGATGGTATTCATTTATAGGGCTACTTTCCGAATATCCTTGCTGTAAGTAGAAATATCAGTTGAATTAATGCCCAAAAATATGATAGCTGGTAATGTATTGCGTTTTTATCTACCCAGTATTGTAGAGTTAAATCATTCTTTTTAAAAACATCTACCTCCTAATGTCTCCACATTCGTAAGTGAAATGGTGTCAACGATAGGTGTTTCAGATGACGGGGGTTTTGAGCTGTTAATTTGAAGCGGTGTAATTTGAGGATCCTACCAACAGAAAAAATGGGACATGTAGATACGTTAATTTACACGGCAATTTTAGCATGAACCGGTAAGCCGCGAAATTAAATATAAGAGTAAAAAAATCACTTACCTTCTTCTTGTTTTGCTTTCATTTTTGCCATTTACAGGATTTTTTCCGTTCTGCTAAACAAGTTTTAAACCACTATAACTGCTAAACTGACACTAAACTACTCCTATACACGACAACTCAAACTGGTTCTGAAACAAATTGTTATGTCCAGAATTTTGGGTGCAAGCTGTGTAAGCACTTTACACTATATCATTTCCAATATACAAAAAATGTTCAACTCACGAAAGCGAGATCCATGGGTAGTTGCCACACTGAGCTATCGTATTAAGCTGCATCGAGCATAGATTTATATACAAAATTGAGTGCAGCGCCACCTACGACCCTAACAAACAGACTAATGGTATTTATTATAATGTTTTTGTGTGGAATTTGAGTACCGTCTAAAACTTCGCCTGTGACCTCATTAGACTGTATTTCGCCAAGAAAACGCATCGGAGCCATTTGAGATCCGCAAGTGTATTATAAAAGTGATTTCGTATTCCTCCGCCAGGGAAAACGTTTTATTAGAAAAATGTATCCTTGATAAAAGTTTTTGCATGTTCCAAAACGGCCAATTCAGTTTTAACCTTTCCAAATTTTCTTTTAGTTTCAGGGAAAAATCGAAAACAGGTAGACTTAATTGATTTTTTTAAGTCCCGAAAAACGAGCTTCATTAAGAATAACATTTATTTAGGTATTTTTTATTTTTTAAAAGCTACTTCTAAACGAAATGGCTAATATGGTACATCGTTGGAAAGAACTGTTATTGTAGTTTTCAACTGTTTAATGAAACTCATATTGTTCTATTTAAAACAACATTGTTTTCAATTGTTTTAGTACGTTTGGTGCTATAACTCGGTCATGAGAAATTTTTAGAGCCAAGTGGAGTTTGTTTTGCATTTCTTGTTCGATTGTTAGTGATTTTGCATAATTCATGGCCTACTTTGGCTGAAAAAAGAAATTGAATTTTGAAAAATAATAGGTTCTAAAATTTTAATTAAGAATGCTATCATAAAGCACATTTAGTGCTGATTTCAAATGTCTAAAAATATACAGGGAGTTTCATTTAAAAAACCAAAGTTGTGCATCACTACTTGAAAATAGGAGGCCATGGCTTAAATTGGTGTACGTCAATTTTTAGGTTCTATACTGGCATTTAAAGCAAAAGAGAGTTATTTTCGATATCTCCATTATTAACGAAGTTACGAGCTGTCTACCGATCTACAAACACCCTGTATAAGAAACAGAAAAATTATTTTCTGAAATAAATTGGACCCACACAGTGGGTGTTAAATAAATATGATACAGATTATATAGTGTTGAACTTTAAAATATATGCAAAACAATCTGAATAGGGAGATATTAAGGAGTATAAAAAATAATTTGGTATAAAAAACGTATAATACTGTAAGCGGCAAAATTTATAAAGTAAACCCTTTATAAAGAGTTGTAATCTGTTTTGAAATGTAAAGGGTTACGAATTAAACTAAAATTTGCCAGAAGAGAATTAAACTAAAATTTTAAAAGATTTAAAGATGTGGAGATGGCAATGGATGTGGAGAGAGTGCCATATGTAATGTAGTTATAATCTACAAAAACAATTTCCGGACTTGGATGCAGAACCAAGTTTATTGTCAATCGATTACTTCATATGAATTGGATAGCGGGGAATGGTTATTTCTGGAAGTGGTTTACACCGAGTTTGTTAGCATAGTGGGCTTCTTGTGGTGTGTATAGAAGATTTTTCATCTGCTGGAGTTGTGATTCGCCAAGATTGTTATTGAAGTGACATCTTGCCACTTGCATCTAGTCGAGGTTCGTTATACTAGGTCGTCGGTGGCTTGAGAATTTTTGGAACGAAGACGTGGAAGGCGTTTGCTGCTGATCAGTTTTTGGCAGTTCTGTTGGAGAAAAGTGGTAGGTGCTTTGTCATGTTTGGCTGGGAAGTCTTTGCGGTTCTTGGTGTTTGGTTGAGTTCGTAGTGGTATTTGTCTAGACGTTGGGAGTTTTAAGTGAGGCTACCGGATGCGTTTGGCTTGGTAAAGGAGAGTATCGAGGTCCATTGACAGGTGGCAGACTGCAGGTATTTATGTAAAAACTGAAAGAAAAATATAGAAACAGTGAAGTGAGGTAGGGAGAAGGTATTTCTAACTGCTTTTGCACTTGCAGAATTTAAAGTGACATTGACAGACGTACAAGTTGTCACGAAATTAGAACATGCATTTTCATGGATAAAAGCAGTCTTGATTATGAGCGAATCCAACCTGTGTTTTCAGTTGAGAGTAAAAGTTTTCTGCTGGTGTTAGAGATATTGAACAATATTGATAATTCAAAATTAGGTATTTAATGAATGTGTGACTACAATTTGTGATTACTCAAAACACGTAATTGAGAAAAATAGAGGCCTGTGTCAAGCAACATCTCTTCTACCTGTTGCAAGTATAATGACAAGCCATGAACATTATCGAGGAGGCCACTGGAGCTATTTGCCAGAAATGTAATTATGTAAGTGAAACACAGACTTTAATAGTCCAGTCATACTCTAATTCTGTTTTCTCTATTGAGAGGTAGCTCTCACACAGCTTTATATAATGCCTTTGTGCTGCAGTTTTCTGCTGGTACTTTGAATGTATGCAGCACTACTTGAAGATTGTTTTTACTCTGTAGCAATGTAACGGCATGGAAGTCGTAAGAGATGATCGTTACTCGTTCTAACCTCTTCTATCGTATATACGAGTATCTGTCAGGATATGCAAGGTGCACCTTTTTGCTTAATTGAATGTGCCACCTTCTATTAGTTCCAATACTAATTTCTGTACATATTTACTATAGTTCTGTTCTTTGCTGAAAATTTATTTATTTTTCGAGTAAAAGTTTGTGGTTGAACCCTATATGGAACGGTGTCAGACTAAAAATGTCTGAAATGTCTGTTAGGTGTGTAATATTGTAGATGAAATGAAATTTAAACGTATTTATAATGCTAGAACTTGAACGCCGCCGCCATCTTAAGACACGATCGACGTTTACCCTCAAGCGAGCGTGATTGGGCCGAAGGCCCACTTGCGTCCTTCCAGGATATTATCCAAATAGTAGGGTCCCTAAACGGATATGAGAAGGCAAAGTCTCTTCCGAATCGAGCCATAACAGTCTTTCAAGGCGAGCTGTTTCAGCGAAGCAGTTTTGCAAGCTCAGCCTTATCCGGTAGGCGATCTGCATGCATCCAGCTATGACTTAAGTCCAGAGTTCTGCTAGGAAGAACCTCACATTACTCCGTAACCTTCGCGAAAACCAGAACCTTCCCACGTAAAGCCGATCTATCGATGGCGAACCCTTCCCTTGAAACTGCAGGGTCTTCTCTACAAGACGATCTTTGGTATCAAATGTTATCCTATAAACCTGCAGAACCATCCCCTAAACCTGCACCACAGTCCCTCGGCCAGTAGACACTTGGAAGCTACTCGTTCTTAGCCCGCATGCTAGCGCAGCTACTCGGTCCGAAGCTTAACAGCTACCGCCAATAGAAGAAAACCTCTAGCACCTCAATGCCAACAGGGTCAGCATAATTTCGACGTCATATGGACACCTTGGGCGTTACCACCGCTGTAATTGGATAATGGTGCTACTTACGTTGGGGAAAAAACCCTCTCAGCGATCAGGTAGATCCTACGACGAAATGCATTGGAACTGCAACTCGCCGAAAATGCCCGACAAAGTGTATCAAAGTGCTCGATGAAACCTTCAAGAAATTCGAATTCTGGCGGACTCAAAATCTCATCAGCATTTCGATCACAAAGAACCACAATAGCTCGATAAAATGTCATGGGGCTAATACCAATTCCCAAGATAAGTTTTCACAGGAAATTTAGTTCGACATTTAACCCTAAAACGCATAGGTGGCGTCATATGAGACACCACCTATTTAACTATCTAGTTTTTAGTGATTTGCTGTTATGTTATTATATTCATATCTTCAGTATCTCTCCAGAAGATTATTGTTAATATATCCCTTTCATTTTTAATTTCCAAAAATTTTACAAGCTTTATAATTAATTTTTTAGTTACTTGGTGCACGGCCGACTATATTAAATGTAAAACACATTTAATATAGTCGGCCTTGCTTGGTGTCGCATATGACGCCATCTATGCAATCACGTAACAAGTTTTCTCGGTAGGTGTTGGTCGGTAACACCCTGCCATCTGTCAGTTTACGTACATAATTTTCATAGTAACGTAATGCCAAGTGGAATTTGTTAAAATAGCTATCACTACTGTCTTTATAGGATTGCCAGTTAGCTTTTATACTTGAGCCGCCGAACAGATAGAGTGGAGCAGAAAACCAAAATAACATATTACGAAGGTCACTCGATAATATTTTAACTATAATTACTAAAAGGAACAGAGTTGGCGACCCTTATAATTAGAACTAATTGCAATTGACATTAAATAACTTTGAGGTTATGATGCAAATATCGAGAAATCTAAAAAAATGATCCTCTGCGGGCCGTGGAAATTTAAACGTATAAATGATATGTTGGTGGCCCTGTAAGTCTATGTCAAATTCGAGGTTAGCAGGTTAGGTTTTGCGTCAGTTTTGACACAGACAGTGTCAGCATCAATACACTTCAGTACTGCCAACTGATTTGGCTATCCAGGGCCTGCTAAAATTGAGTTTTAAAAAAATCACACTGTAGTTATTTGTCACTGTTTAACGTAGATATTAGTACCTGATCAGTTCCTTAGATTTACCAATTAATTTATCCATACTCATAAATATTTTAACAATTTTAACTTCCGTTTTGCATCTATGCAATCAAAATTAACTTCCAGATATTAAAAAAGGAGTATAGTAAATTTAAAGTGCCTCATTAAACAAAAAATTCACAGATTTCGCAATCCTTGCAACCATCGGAGGGTGTTGAAAACAAACACGATATATAATGAACATGATTTATTATTTAAAATTTGTCCCTGGTATGTATCGCGAAGCACTCGTAAGTACATTGGATGGTCCAGCTACTGCATTATCATACAGTTACAGAGATAACACGTTCCATAATGCCACATTCAGAAGACTCGAAAAAGCAGAAAACAATACGATTTTTGATTTTAAAAAATAAATTGAAAAAAGAATTAGAGAAATAAATGCATTATATTAATATGCTAATTTGTTTGGCAAAAAGTATCGACAAAAACAAAAACATTTTTCACATTTTTCAGTTATAATATATTTGAAATTAGATTTTCCCATTTTTAGCACAAATTGTAAAATGCTTCAACGATAATTAGAGAAATGTGCTTACAAACAAGATATGACCATGAATATAAATTTTTTATTACCGATTTTCTACAATTCCAACACAAATTATGAATCAGAGGCTAAACGCTGTCTGCAGTTGAAATTGTTTATCTGATTACCGTCACCACGACCGCTACATGAAATTTGATACAAAAACAATATTTCAGAACAAACACTATAATTTGATTTTAATTTTGACACATGGCGTCTCATACTTGTAGTTAACGTCCATATTATGCTTGCTAAGGCTAATGAACGGAAATTCTACTTACAATATAATATTTTGTGCTTTGTGCTTACCTGCTGTTCGCTTACGTTGCCTATATAAGTGACTCACTCATTCAACTGTGATACACAACTGTACTCTACATGAGCGTAATAGCTACCGATGGACCGATATCACAAATTAACGAGGCTGCAGTAATTTTAATAATAGCATCTATTTAACAACGATAGAAAAGCACATCAGGTTCTTTTGAGCAAGGTTTAAGATATGCCATCGCTCTTCGATCCCTCTTAAAACATGCAGAGCCAACTAATTCTAGAAATAATAAAATATATATTTTATTAGCCCTTCGTTATGGGGCTAATACTCTAAGATACATAATTTATAGGGCAGCGATTAGGCCGACATCTGGACCGGTCCGACGGATCGGCTGTCGGAATCTACAACGGCCAAACTGACGTTTGACACGTCCTCGGGTTACCTGGTTATCACTCAAATTCAACCTTTAGATCGTTGTTGCTCGGAATACTAAAACACATAATTTGGCGTTACCAAGAGGGGAGAGAAAAGTGGATTCCAACCACATTTGGCATCACTTTTCTCAGCTCTCTTATCCTGAATTCTTAATCGAATCCATACATACATACATCACCGAATAACTGAGTCGCTATACCGCGATATAGTTATTCTGATGATCTACCACGATTGTCATACATTCATATATCACCGAATAATTGAGTCGCTATACCGCAAAACCGTTATTCTGATGATCCGCCATGATTGTAACTGAACTGCTCTATTACCACAGTACACCGTTACAAATCACTCTCATACATTCAAATGTCACCCAATAACTGAGTCGCTATACCGCGAGACCGTTATTCTGATGATCTGCCGTGACTATAACTGAACTGCTCTATTACCGCAGTACACCGTTACAAATCACACCTGAATTCTTTGCCGAATTCATACATCCATATATCACCGAATAACTGAAATACTATACCGCGAGACCGTTATTCTGATGATCTGCCGTGACTGTAACTGAACTGCTCTATTACCGCAGTACACCGTTACAAATCACACCTGAATTATTTACCGAATTCGTACACTCATATATCACCGACTAACTGAAACGCTATAAACGAGAGACCGTTATTCTGAAGATCTGCCGTGATTGTAACTGAACTGCTCTATTACCACAGTACACCGTTACAAATCACACCTGAATTCTTTACCGAATTCATACATTTATATATCACCGAATAACTGAAACGTTATACCGCGAGACCGTTATTCTGATGATCTGCCGTGATTGTAACTGAACTGCTCTATTACCACAGTACACCGTTACAAATCACTCTCATACATTCATATATCACTGAATAACTCGCTATACCGCGATACTCTTATTCTGATCTGCCTTGATTGTAACTGAGCTGCTCTATTACCGCAGTACACCGTTACAAATCAACAGTTAACTATGATACTTGATAAAATACCACAGAAAATAAAGCTTTGGCTCACCTGGAAGACATCCCTCTTCCAATTCGTCACCATCAGGAGTCTCTAAGAGCTCCTCCAACTCAGGCAAAGACCATTCACCGGTCCATATTCCTACTTGTTCTTTGAAGCTAATACACAGGGAAAACCTGCATCCCTAATAATAAACGTAAACAGGTTGTTTTTGTGGTACTGACTTTAGTATCAACTGGATTTTCCACAACCGCTTCGTCCATTCTGACTAGCCATTAACTTCCAAACTTATTGGTTTGAAAGGGTTTGCTTTACCGTTCTGCTTGGCCATTCTCCCAAGGTGTTCAGGCGTAATGAAAGTGAACCTGAATGACCTATTGCGAATACAGCACTACCTGTATATTTTGCCTTTTTTTAAAATTGCTCCATTATCAGTGATACATTTACTAGGAGCACCAAAAACAGCGATACAATTTTGGAATTGTTTCTGTCTCTGAAGCAACACAAACTGCATACCGGCTGCAGTACCTGGAAAGGATTCTAAACAATCCATTTGGACTGTAACGTACATCCCTACATAAATAACAATACTCGTTATGAAGGAGATGGAGAAAGCCCAAACGATTACCTTTGGGTAAGTAGCACTTTAGGCATCAGTTACTACCTTTTTCAATAAAATATAACAACTTGGTCTTTAATAGCTACTACTTGTAGCTAAGGTTCCAACCCTTAATGCATTACTAAGGTGACGGGTTTTGTAATTTTTGTTCTGCTCTGCCAATTTGTAGATCAATTTTGAAATTTTTTCATTTACGATCGGAAGGGTTCCGTTCCTCATACCAACATTTAACAGAACTTATAAAACATGCCACTCTTACCAGAGCATCTCGATCAGATTAACCAAATTCCCCTTTTATCCTCGCAATATTAGCAATCCAATTTTCAAAATCCTCCTGGGTGAAGCTTCAGGAACGCCAAATCGAAGTCGGTGCTGGTAGCTGACAGGTGATGTCTCATCGCGGTCATAAATGCTTCCATTTTCACAAACACAACACAAGAATTTACCGAAATCTGGGTATCAAAATTTAAAGACAAAAATGTTGGAATCTCATTTCTGATAATAGCTACCGATGGACCGATATCACAAATTAATGAGACTGCAGTCATTTTAATAATAGCATCTATTTAACAACGATACAAAAGCACGTCAGGCTCTTTCGAGCAAGGTTTAAGATATGCCATCGCTATTCGATAGCTCTTAAAACATGCAGAGCCAACTAATTCTAGAAATAATAAAATATATATTTTATTAGCCCTTCGTTATGGGGCTAATACTCTAAAATACATAAATTATAGAGCTGCGATTAGGCCGACATCTGGACCGCTCCGACGGATCGGCTGTCGGAATCTAACAAGCGCGCTGCGTGATGCTTGAGCGTGACGATTTCGTGACGGTATTTCGTGACGGTCGAAACTTCGAATCAACTCCCTATAACTGTTTTCAACACTAAAAGGTGTGGTGTCGTATACGACACCACATATGCGTTAATGGAACATTCTTAGATGTATGCGTTCTAGGGTTAAAAATAACCACCAAACTACAGTGGCACCATTAATCGTTTACTCACAGAATTGACCGTCTTACCAAGTGCTATTACTTACTCTTACCTAATTAGTCCTTTTCCTTTTGTATATACACAAAAATCAAGTATGTCGTCTCTTTGCTTTTCATATAGCATTCCCATTTTCTTAAATTTTTTTCCTCTACCCTTAATTACCCATATTGAGTCTTTTTCAAGTGGCCAGAGTCACGCTTGTCTCCTTCAACCAGGAGCCGGAGCTACAAAGCGGAGTAGCCAGACTGGCCGATTGAAACTCACATTCTCCCGTGTGGAGCTACTAGCCATTCGATTGGCGCTCAGTTACTTTTCACGAGGAGCACCCAAGCTTCGCAAGGATCTCGATGTTCTGGTACAACAAGTTTACGCTTCGGTATTACATTATATGAGCACACGAAAGCAACGTCAGGAGGCAACAATTCTACTGGGTAAAGGCAAACTATGGCAGTGAGGAGAATGGGTGCGCGGATGCTTTGGCGAAGGAGGATCTAGCAGGCTTGGTCAAGCAAAGGGCGTGCGACTCCCCCGTTGCGCTATGAGTCGCTAGGTGGTAAACGGTGATGGTCGAACGATTGGGCGACAGATTCATCACGAGTCTTTAGGTCATCAGAAAATTTGCCGAACGGCTAAATTAGCACACGATGCAGCTTGTGACCGCCAATAGGAGTTTTCAATCCTATTTGTTCAGATCGGGACGACCAACGACGACACGTGCGACTACGGCGAAGTTTTGAACATCGCGGCCAACATGTTTAAATGTCCTATTATGGTGGCACAGCACATATGTCTGGCCAAGAGGCACTGGGTGACAGCGGGGCTGAGGTGGCCAAAAGATATTGAGAACGCTGCCTGGCTCGGAAGCAGAATTGTGTCCCGAGTTTCAATAGGAACATGAAATATAAAGTTTGACCAAAATTTAGGCTTTTAAAAAATCTTGGGCCACTTAGAATTAATATTGAGTAACTTAAAAATTAAAAAAACAGTATTTTGGCGTACTTTTCAGGTCTCATTGGGAGTGCTTTTTTAAACGGGTTTCCAGGAGCTGACTACTGCTAAGGTTCTGATTCAAACCACCGGCTACAGACTCCCGAATGCCGGTGTGCCACGACTGTAAGCGATCGCCGCACTCGCCTATTGAACAATTAGAACAATTTTGCAAACATAGCGCTTTCCGTACTTTTAACCCAAATCTTACCATTTTTCCGATTCGCGTAAGTTAAGATCGTGGTTCCATGGTGCTATCAAACCTTAACTCTGCTTGATACTTTCTTCCGATCGCTGAAATATTAAATCTTTGTAGGTTTAAGGACCTTCAATTTCGTTTTTCGTACTCCGGTTTTATGAATACGGGGTTTGTCCTGTTTGGAGTGACGCAAATTATTCCCATATGCTTTGTGCCTTATCGTTGCATTCTCAGAATTTCTTGTTGTTCGGGCGGACTTGAAAGTTCGCCGAGCTCGTGCGAATTGCATGGTCAGAAATGACATCAGCCTTCGTCATTCTGGAATTCAAGTGGGACAAGGATCAACTACTAAGTGGCAGTTGGGCAATTCATTTTGGCCTCTGTGATCTTAGCGCAAAGCTTCAATCATCGACGGGCATTTCGGTCACTGAAGGGTCGCTCGGTGGTTCCGGCGGGGCTTTGGCCCCATCGTAATGTCGAAATTCTTAGTAGCTGCGAAGCCACAATGATGTTATCATTGAGAACTGGTGACTAAGTGGCGTACAAATGAAGGTTTGACCGTTTTTTTTGTTTCGTAGAGTCAGGCAACTCCTAATTACGCATAAAGTGGATTTTAACCGAAGGCCTTGTTTATTGTGGTAAACCATCAGTGGAATGAAGGCCCGAGTTTCTTTATTGTCATATGCTTGTCTCGACGTGCTTCATTCAAGTTCACCCGTTACGGGGATGTTATGCCGCTCACCCTCACTCGATTATCGCACCTTCATGGGGATTCCAGCAGTTTTCCTGTCGTTTCTGTTCTTTTGGCAGTGGCTTGGGAGGCGACTTGCAGCTGAGGAGAACAGTCAGCACATCTAAGTTTCTACCAGGTAATTTGTTATTTATTAACCGTTGTACCGCATACATATTCATTATAAAATGATTCTCCGAAGTGTGGTCTGGGCAAATAGTGCCTTTGGTTGATTTAAATCGTAAGATGTTGAACAATGCCGTCAAGTTTTATTGTCTACATGTTGTTTTGTGTTTTAAGCTCAAGTAACCGTTGTTGTACCATTATTGAAGTGATTGTCGCTTAATGTTGATACTGTAAAGTAGTTTTTGTGTTAAAACTTAACGTTAAGAGTGTTTTTAAATGTAACCATGTCATTTGTTGTCTTATTGTCATTTGCGTTGAGAGTAAAAATTGCGATTTTAACCTAACTAAGCTTTTCGCATATTTTCGACCGTAATTAGTAATTATTGCAAAGTTCATTGTCACCTTTTACATATTTTATTTCATTAATAGAGCCTATTGTTAAGTGTTTATTGTTTTTCATTGGTGTTTGCATGCCTTCTATGTTCTGTACAAGAATCTAGATGAGTGTAAGTGAGTTTATCCAAAGGTTTCAATCAGCTGTTGCAGTGCTACCTCAGGTTGTGCCAAGGCAGAAGCAGAAAGATGGGCCTATCGACTTCCACACTTAAGGTGGGCTTACCTATTGTTAATGTTGTTCCGATTTATCCTGAATGTGGTGGCGCTTTCAATTATTTACCATATTTTACTTGTACCGGAGTACAGCCCTCACTCGATGGTCGCAAAGAACCTTGTTACTGCCATCGTAACAGAGCTAGGGCTTTGTATTCTAAGTTTATTTCCCGATCATTTCGTCGTATCGTGTTTGTGCGGTAACACTCTTCGTGTTATTTCGCAGTGGTTCTGTCATTCGTGTATTAATAACTGTATGGAATGGGTCTTTATTTTAATAAATTGTAGTAGTTCGAATATTTACATGAATATATACTGGATAAGGGGAGAGCATCACTTCAAATTTAACAGATGTTACTGACAGGGAATGAAAAGAAATGTATTGCAATGGTATGATATAATGATATGATTATTTTAATTATAATTACTACTATCTGCAAACTTATTTTTATTTAGGTCAACTTTTAGACTGACTAAAAGTAATTCTGTTTTCACTGGGTTCGTTAATTACTTGCAAATTAAATCAGTATTGTGTCCTTTATTGTACTTCATTCATCTGCAATTTAATATTACAGAAGGCTAGCTCGATAGGCAAGAAAACTCATTCCTCAGAGTTGGGTTCCCCGGTAAGTTAATATTAAAATTTATGTGATACGCCAATGGGCTGTGAATTTAGTTCGAGCGCGCAGCCGCTACTTTGATACGCTGTCAAAGTTCTACACAAATCGGTTTATTTTGTTGCGGTCCGCGTTTGTGATTTAATTTAACAAAAGGATGTTAAGCCATTTTGCATTCTTCAGCCACCTAGCTAATTATCTGCGCCGTTTGTGCAGCCTAGCTGTACTTCAAATCTGATTCCATCATTTTGTTTAACTTTCATCACGAAAATTCACGAGCGCGAACTCTCCCGTTGCGCATTCGATTCTGATCACCCTGTATACCGACGCGGCCATCCCGGTCCGCTTCTTTTGGGCCACGCTCGATTCGAATGGGCGCGTAAAATCCAGATTTTTCCGCCGGAGCTTACGCATCTTGATTGGCCGAAGCGCGGCGTACCGACGCGGCCGTTAGGTTTGGCATGTTGGGTCAAGCAGACGAGAGTCGGCAGGAAGCTCTTGTGTGTGACGCACGTGTCGTTTGGTGAGCGCGTTTTCCTTGGCGTAGTCGTTGGGGGCTACGTCCGGCCATGTTGTAAAAAGAAGTGGTTCTTTCATTCCTACAAGTTGTTGGGGACTCGCTGTAGAACGTGAATAATGCCCATACGTTTCTGTCACACCGATCCCATGTGAGTGACTACATTGAAATATTACGCCATTATTCGGCGGAATCTTTGCCCAAGGAGATGTGCTTGCAAATGCAGGCGCTGTTGACTGCCACCCGTACCGTTCAGGAGAAGTCGAGAATAAATACCAGGTACCATTTAATGAGATTATGTAACTTAGTGACCCCTTTGCGTTTGGTCAGAACTCATTGGCATGTGTGTATTCGCGCTTAGGTGTGCAACTTGCCGGCCGCAGAGTAACTGAATTGCCTCGCTTGTAATCATCGCCCAGGGCCAACTTGCTAAATTACCGCATTCTAGATCGCTTTGGCGTGATTTAGTTAATTATTGGGCAAGCCACTGACCTCACGGCCGCCATTATTGTATCCCGAGACGCTTCGGCTGTCTACAGCCCGTGACTAATGCTCGCGCGGTGGCTGGGTCAAAATTTGTATTCGAACTGTTGTAAGCCCATGTGTTCGGCCTTTTTGCTTATTGAAATAATTGAACAGTACTCTGGGGGCACGGTACCATAACCTGTTGAGATCGCTTTGTGAGCTGTGGCGAATAAGAACACCCGCTCGTGCAATGAATCAGCTGTGCACTGCGTGACCCCTTTTACGCGAATGTGCCGTGTAAGCGATGGACTTTGGTCGCATTCATTCAGTAGTACATTCTTGGTTTGTAACTGTGCAAACATTGACTTTCGCTGCGTTGCTAATTTTGGGCGTTTCGAACGCTTTCTTGTAATATTCTAGTTGGATATTGTTTTTGTGTGTAACATTTGTACGCTTTAGTTATAGTGCGATTACCTCCAGCTGGGGTTTACGTTAAGCCCTAGGTTTAGTATGGTGACCCATTCGTTGCCTGATCCTGTATAACGTCATTCAATAGACAATTGTGCAAGCGCGGGGCTTATTACTGTGTACAACCCCTGCATGCTTTACTTTTTCAGAATAAACAGCTAGTGTCACGATTAGATGTACGACGACCTCTGAGTGGTGGAGTGTGCAGGTAAGTGGACCAGCCGCCCCCGCAGTGGCAGCACAAACCCGAACTAACGATTCAAACCTCAAATTACCGATTTTGTCATCCGAGTTCGATACTTCTCGAGTACCCTTATCAAGTAGTAACTAGCGTACTTGTTGCCTCGTCTAACCGTCCAAGCCCGGTTACCCGAGCCCATTTAAAGTCAGGTTTGGTGGCGCCCTTATAATTTTGACGTACCCTATATATGCCTCAACACGCTTGCCCAGAACGTATCGTGTGACTCACACCCGACTCCCTGAGCGTCCCAGCCGTGGCCTTTAGTCTGTTTTTAGCAAATCTCAGGGCAAGTGTGCCAGTTTTCCAGGACTGATTCCGTGGTGCGATGCTCACCTTGGGTGGTTGTCGTAAAGTCGTTTTAATACCGTAACAAGGAGTTTTATCAGCATTCGATAAGGTAACGTTTGAATTCTCACGTCTTCGATGGCATTAATCTATCTTTTGTTTTTAGGCAAAACCGATCCTTGATTATTTTTCCTAACCTCAAATCTGAATTTTATGCTATTAGTGGATAATTGCTTTCGATAGATGCTTTAATATTCCTGGATCTTTTTTCAGTAAGACGTACTCTTGTTTTAATTGTAACTTTCCGGTTTCTAACGCCTATACTTTGATTGAAATCTAACCTGAGTTTCCTGCAGCGTTGCGGTAGCTCGTTCAGACGGCTGCTCCTGATGGTACCTGCCTGAAGCTGGAAAGCTAGGATGCTGTGACTGCTGTGGAGGCCTCGTACATGCTGGGCGGATATGCTGTCGTCGAAATCTCGGGCTCAGGAACTCTATTCTGCCCGTAACTAAAGATCGTAATCTTGAGCTGGTCTCGGCCGAAGTCCTCGGAATGTGGCAACGGAGATTTTTTTTTTCACTGGTGCACTGGTAAATTGGCTACACACTGGTGTACTTTTTATTATTGTAAGTTAAATATTTCTATAAGAAAACCGCATTTAAATGAGAGACAAAAAACTGTTTCAAAAATTAATTTTTACTCAATTGTTTCTGTCTAATGCTCGTTATTAACAAATGCCTATCTAGATTATAAAAACGGGTGTAGACCAAGTTCAATACAATAACATTGTTAACTAATCTTACTTATAACTAAAATGATTTGCAAAATTTCTATTTCTAAAATAGTGTCTTCAATTTAGTTTCTACTGTCTCATTGCGCCCCTAACACTTTGTATTATTTAGATTGTATTTCTCACTCGCGTAATTACACTGAATTGTTCTTAAATAGTTCACTTCCTTCACCAATTTTGTCTTACATCCTGCTGTGTCATTGTACTCGTATTTTCATCAACTGTCTACTTTTCACATATTTTCAAATATTGCTGACTAATATTAGAATTGCTATGTTCTGCCTGGTTTATGCTCTTTGCAACGTACTATATTATAATTCTGCGTCCTTTACCTTTATCTAAGATTGCTCATAAACATTTCTTATTTAATTATTCTGACATCTACGCTTCATTTAACACGCACATATTATAAACCTTTCTGCGACAGTTCTATTTATTTTGTTCGGCTTTAATTTTGCACAAACCTCTTATTTTTGGCTAATTTAAAATTATTGACTCCCATCTATGAAAAACGAGCTCTGCCCTTTGCCTTCTCTACTCACATCATTTCATTACTACCGGCATTTCTTTGCAAATGTAATTACGGATTGAAATTTATACGCTAAACCTTGCAGTTGCATGAACCACCCCAACTCTGTGCTTTCTGACTGGCTTTTTATTTATTTGTGCTGCAAGCCGAGTTGAGTGGCGGGCTCAATACCATCTCAGTATAAGAAAGAGATGTATATCTATCTCCTGCTATGGTAAACCAGTCTCATAAGATTACTTAAAATGAAAAATTGCAATTCCAGGACATACTTGGTAAGAAAGATACGTTATCAAAAACAGTTGTATAAAATGTGAATCTCAACAACAAATACGTCGTGCCACTGGACCTACTTGCATTTGAGACCGGAGTCATTGCAAAGTGTAAGTTGTAGTGCCTTATGCAACTTAATGGAAATGACCCAAATACTGTAGCAGACACATGTTTATCAATTTCCCCGAAATAGCTACTAAAAATATTGAAATGAGTAAACAACGAAGCAGGATGGGAGAAAATAAAACAACTATTGATAACCAACCAAGTCTGACCGAAAGCTTAATAAAGAAGAGTATACATAACATAGATTAATCAGATAGTTCAGGATTCGAAATTCGGAAGCAACGATCTAGATGTAGAAAAAGTACGATTTTAAACTTCTTGCTAATAATTAAAAGTCGAACTGCGTAACTGAGAAGCAGCTAACAGCCTAGTATAAATAACAGCAGTCTGCCTCATGAATAGTCGATTCTACTTGCAAGTTAAAGTAGTGTATTGCGATTCTCTTGTTAGCGATAAATACCACATACACTGCACCGGGCTGTACCACCTGCTACGCACAAGGGTTGAAATAATTAATGTAACGTGTTTATATAGCAATGCTTGCATCGAGCTACAGGCTGTAAACTGGAAAATAAACGAGCACGACCGAAGTACTCAAAGAACTAACAGGCTGCAGGGTGCAGACTAACTACCCCTATTTACAGCCTTGTTCCAGCATCACGGTCTGCTCGCAAATAGATCCAATGATAAACATTAAAGAAGTCCCACGCAGTCTACGTCCTGCTCTCAACTGGAAATAAATTGTTGGCAGGAGTCCAAGTGTATCTGTTCGAAGCTGAAACGGAATTTAATTATTCTCGGTCTAAATTCACATATTCCACATCAATGCATCTCCCAGTGATTAATTAATCTTCGTCCTCATCTAAACTCACGCATTTTCCGGTTGTGTAAGTAGGTGTCAACACAGGTATCCTTTGTAATTCTGCACCAACTCAAAATCGATTGAAGGTATGTGTTGAGCAGAATGCCTTTGCAAATGCCACTAAAGCTGCGGCGTACATCACCTGGATTTTCCCATAGTAAGAAAAGATCAGGAGTTCGACTTAATTTAAACACTTATATAAATATATAGTTTTAAAAAGTCTTCCTTGAGCGACTCGAAAATCAAACTTTTGCATTATTACAATACTTGAGAACATCAGATTTTGTTCTAGCTAAGGCGTGATTACTAAATTGACACATTGGGTGACTATTTGGTTATATCTGACTAACACTCCATTTATTTTAGATTTTAAAACAATACCTCAAATATTTTTTTTTATAGCAAATGTTAAAGTATGCTTTAATCGACTTAAAACAAAAGATGAAGTGTGACTTGAACAGCAGGGGTAGATAAAGTAGCACTTAAACATCATGGGTAGCTCAAGTACTTTAATTTTTACTTAAATTAAATATTATAAATTTCGTATTACTCTAGCAACCCAATCTAGCTACTGAGATTTTAAAATGTGATTGACTTTCCTTATTTTTTTTTAAATTCTTGCTACAGACAAAATAGAATGATATACTAGACGATAAAATTATGGACTCGCGAAATTAATTTACTGGCTCCTTCGTCGCTCGAAAATAATAATTTTGGCATTTTTTTGTATACTATGGAAACTTAAAATTAAACCATCATTTGTTTTGGGACTTTTGCGCATTATACTTTGGAGTATAGTCATTTTTTCAAAATTTTTCTGTTGGAAAACGGCCAGTCTTTCTTTTAATTTCTACTAGCCGTCCTGCCGCTCTCTACTTCATCTGCTTAACTTATTTTTCGCATCATTCAATGTTTGCAAGAGCTTGTCAAAATAGTAAACAGGTATAAATTGCAGTGACTATATAAGGACAGTGTGGTCAATTTTGGTCATGTTTCTGATTGGTTGTTTTAAAATCCGCCATTAAGAGTCGTTTTACGAAATTACAGATAGTCACACAAAATTGCTTTTAAGTCCTTTATTATTGAAAGTAGCCCCAACATGAAGTGGAATGAAATAATCATCATAAAATTCTATAGTGTTCTGTCTAAACGAATGCCGAATTTTCGTTTGCATAAGTAAATGTCAACGAGTTAAAGTAAAATACATTTTGCGAAAATTGCGCATTAGAACAAATCAAAAGCTATAATATACTATATAAATGTCTTAATGATAAAGATTACTGCATCAAATTAAAGAGAATTTATGGGTTATCTAACACTGAATATTATATTCCTTTAAATTAACTGGTGGTATAAATAGAACGGTTTGATTATGAATATCAGTTTTTGTTGAGCTTTTGTACGTAGTCTCTATGTCGACCAATGCAAAATGTTGTAAATTCTCGTTTTTTATGTACTTAAACACAATAAAGAAGGTAAAAAAGGACACATTGATATATTCAGATATTAGGTTACTCGTTAACGAGAATTTTTAATTGCTCGCAGTGGTTCTTTACGTTTCACGTCGTCTCTTGTCGTTTAATTTAGTCCATTTACTAAAGGAAAAAAGTTCTAACTTCGTTGACTCAAAACCGATTTTGAAAATCTTTTTTTTATTATTTCGGAAAAAGTTTATAGACAAGTTCCCCATAGGTGAGAAGGTGTGCTTTTTATTTTTTCAATTGTTATTAGCAAAGAAGTGTTTTTTAATATATTCTCAATTAAAAAAATGTATAACTTCTTTATTTATTTAAATCATTGAATGATATTTGATAACATAAGTTTTTTGGGTTCACAGATTACGAATCTGCCTTCAAATTTGGTCTAAAACCAAAATGGCGTCTACAAAATGGCGTCAAAGGTCTAATTTTTTCTTACACTTTTTTTTTAATTTTTTTAGATGTCTAAGGGTTTTTGAGGTCGCTGATTACGAATTTGACATTAAAACTCAACTAAAATAAAAAATGGCGGATGCAAGATGGCAAAAAAATTAATTTTTTTCCTGACTTTATTTCTTACCTAAATAGGGTTTTTTGGGTCGCTGATCTCAAATTTTATGTTAAAATTTATCAAAAATGAAAAATAACGTCTTTAAAGTGGCAAAATAGCTTCCTTTTTGAATTCCGCGCGTTGCCTCATATCTAGGGGTTTTGGACACAGTAATTATAAATATAGCATTAAAAGGTAAATTTTTATTCTGTACGATTATTATTATTATTATTTAATAAACATTATATGCAAATAAAATTTTAAATTGTTAAACTAACTCAAATTTAAATAGATTAAATACATTTAAATATAACATATGATTACATATAATTTCCAACGCGTAAAAATGTGTTTTCTACGACCTCTTTGTACAATTTCCAAAAGATATTACTGAATTAAAAGATTTTTCTGTTTGTGACCGACGGAGGAATGTTATTACATAAAAACAAATCGCAACTTGTTCAACAGTATGGTGCAATTTTAGATATATATTAATTTTATTGTTCGTAATTATGGAAAAAAGCAATTGTTTTTGTCGATTATCAGAAACAGAATAAAATCTGATGAAAGAGACCGACGTCTAAAAGCGAAAACTGCACCAGATATTCGATTTGAAAGAGACAGGTCTTTAAAGTTGCATCAAGAAAAATTTCTGGAAAATATCTTTCATGTCGTTTTATTAATTTTTTAAAATAAACTTTAGCTGCAAATAATATCCCCGCTCTCAAGATGAAAGTGATGCGGATCGGTTAATAGATACAACAGCTGTCAATGCATCAAATGGAAACATAGTCGTAGTATCAGAAAATATAGACGTATTACTTATATTAACAGCTTCAGTTTCTCCTGATAAAGATATACATATATTTCTTAAAACCAGCAAAAATAAAGAAAACAAAAACATATCTTCTTCTAAAAGCCTTCAAGTGTAGTGAGCATGTACTTTCTGTACATGCTTTAACTGGATGTGACACAACTTCAGCATGTTTTAACAGAGGAAAGAATCTTCTTCTTCTTGTTCAGGTGCTTATCCGATTTCGTATGTTTGCGTTCAACACGGTCATCTTCACTTTATTGGTTGCAATTCTAGATAACTCGTTGGATGATTTCCTATACCACGCCCTTAGGTTTTGCAACCAAGATAATATTCTTCTGCGTCCTGTTCCACGTTTGCCATATATCTTGCCTTGTATAATAGATTGTAGTAGAACGCACTTATTCTCATTCCTCATTATATGTCCGAGGTATTGGAGTTTGCGTACCTTGATGTTGTCCATGACCTCTTTATTTTTTTTTCATTCTCTACAGAACGTTAATATTTATTACACGGTCTTTCCATAATATCCACAATATTTTTCGGAATAATCACATTTCAAAGGATTCGATTTTTTTTGCGATTGTTTCGTTAAGTGTCCAGGACTCGACCCCATATAGCAAGATGGGAACAATGTAGTATCTTAGCATGCGAGTTTTGGTGTCAAGGTGCAGATCATGGTTTTTGAATATAGTTTAATATATTGAAGATAAATTTATATAAGGATGAGGAAGACGAATAGGACCGGCACCTTATTAAAGATCCACATGCATAAGTCCTAGAAATGAAGCAATGGCTATGTTCACGAAAGAATAAATTTGCCAGAATATTTGAAAATAGCAGTGGTTTATAAGACTGCTAAAATTTATATAAAAAAATGCTGGTATAAAATATATGCTTGCAATGTATGCTGCGAAGAAAAGTAACTGCTTAAACTCTTACAGGAATGTTTAATTGATTGAAAGTTTTTTATTATTCATATACCGCAAGGTAAATGAGGTTACAGATAATACGACACATATAATTTTTAAATAAAAACATTTTGAATTTTAGGTTTGATTCTTTTATTAAGGCGTCTACTAAAAAAAGTATTAATTTAGCATAATTGTGCCCTACGATGCATTCAGCAGAACATTTAAGCGCGTGTATTTGCAAACACAGTTGTGGCTGGGAAACCAAGATATTTCAACGGAAGATTGGGGTTGGAAATATGATACAGGAAAGTGTTTTCCAATCCTAATGACACAAGAACCAGCTCCACAAAACATCTTAAAAATCATTCTTTTTGCAACTACAAAACTAGTTGCGGGCCAGCTTGAGGGTGTAGGAAAAGTGGCCTTTAGGCTCGGCGGCTTGCGATGAATGTAACGGAAATAGTTACCTTAATTCACGACCGGCAGTGTCAATGGAAGAAGTAGAGGAAGAAGAAACTAAAGCTAAATAATTTTTTCCTTCATATTAAATGTATCTTGTGTTAATTTTAATAAATCAACTAAAATATAATATCTTTAATACTCATTTTCCATCATTTTTCAGACACCGTTTTCCATTTTTGATAAATTTTAACATAAAATTTGGGATGAGCGACTCAACAAACCCCTAGGTATAAGTATCAGAAATAAAAAAAAAACCCCTTTCCGCCATTTTTGATCCGCCATTTTTTATTTTAGTTGAGTTTTAATGTCAAATTCGTAATCAGCGACCCCAACACCCCACAGACATCTAATAAAAATTTTAAAAAAATAAAATAGAAAATTAGACCTTCGACGCCATTTTGTTTTTAGACCCATTTGGAGGCCAGATTCGTAATCTGCGACCCCAAAAACCCTATGTTGTCAAATTTCAGGCAATTGTTTAAATAAATAAAATAGTTATACATTTTTTTAATTAAGGGTATATTAAAAACACTTATTTGTTAATAACAATTGAAAAAATAAAAAGCACACTTTCCCACCTATGGGGAACTTTTCTATAAACTTTTTCCGAAATAATAAAAAAAAAATTATCAAAATCGGTTTTGAGTCAACGAAGTTAGAACTTTGGCGAATTTTTAGCGTTTAGAAAATGGACTAATTCTGTTTAAGTAATATTATTGACTTTATTATAAAATTAATGTTACACTGCACATTTGACCACCTCACATTGCACACATTTTCTCGATCGTAGGTATACACCGCTCTGTAAAGCATCGCGGAACTTCACATATGTCCAGTCCGTATAAAATGACGTTTATGTCATAATTTAGCAGGGTGACGTTTGTCTTACAATTTAGCAGGCCGTGCAGAGAACAATATCTAAGGGCGTGGCTGGTTGTTGTAGAGACGACTCTTAATGGCTGCCTTTTTTCAAATTGACCACACTCTCCTTATATAGCCACTGTAGTATAAATTCAATGACAGCGCACAACCTGGCGGTGGTCAAAGACTGTTTCTTAAGCGTTGGTCTTATAGAGGCCATTACAACTTCACCTATCAGTGACAGCGGTTACTTGGTGTTGGGGTTGGATGAACTGTAGCGGCTTCAGGTGTAATGTGAGCCGTGGAATAACCGATTTGATTTCGAAGGTATAAATTGCAAAAATGCGTTTAAGTGAGTAAGATTGTATACATATTGGTGGCGGAAGATGTGAACATAGGCAGTGAAATGAGTTAGAATACACTTTATGGGCATTGTATTCGTTAGACAGAAATAGACTTATATGAATAAAATATAGCATCCGCAGAATGAAGGTGTTTTGTTTTCAGAAAACACTGAATCCTAAGCTAACAGATTTTAAATCATATATGTCTATTTCTGTCTAACGCATACAAAACCCATAAACTGTATTCTAACTTATTTGACTGCCTATGTTCACATTTTCCGTCACCAATCTGTATACACGTTATGGTAGATAGAATATTGTATTTGGCTACTCTTTTAGGTCGTCCACAGCAGAACACTGGTTCTGGGTTACCAAATAGGCAAATATCGCAGTGGTGTAGAACAGAATAAGCCGCCCAGTTCCGTTGCAACTCTGTATCTTTCGTAGGCTTCTGATGCTCGACTTTTATTAGAAACATTTTAAGATTGCTTGTCGCCTTTCTTTATCCTATTTTCTTACGTCGTCGTTGAACCAAGGGGTATTCGTTTTTATTTTCATAATTCGTATTGAAACAATAAAGAAGCCAACCTGCGATCGATCACTAATAATAATCAATGGTAGTGTAATCGCAGATCAACCCCCTTATCATTTATACACCACGGTAGCTCTGTAATGTTTGTACTCACCGTAATGACCTAGCTAGCTTCATCTCGGTGGCCTTGGATCGCAGATTTCTATCATCAGCTGTACTACGACAAGCTCTTTTAATAATAAAAAAAGAACACAGGGCGCCAGAAATCACAGATTTCAAGAAATAAATAAATAAAATCGTAGCAAACAAGTAAGTTTATTAAATCAACAATTAATAATTGCTTGCAACATCGGTATTCAGTCCTTAAATTGTTTGTCACAGTATTAAATTATTTGAAGACAATATATTACATATGCTGAAAATGCAACACGCACAGCAAACATATGTGAACCTCTTTTGGGCTCTTGGATTGAATGTGATCACAACTCCATGAAGGCATAAGCTTACCACTGTCATAGGTATTAACCGTTATCTCGGTAATGATAATAAAATGGCGTAAAAGCACTTTTTACAAAATTCTTAATACGTATTCATTAAGCAAAACTTTAAATTTGTGAATTGTAGATTAGGGAACAATTAATACATTATGTTTTAAATTTATAAAACATAGATTTATGAATAGTTAATACATTACGTTTTAAATTTATAAAGCGTAGTTTTAAATTTGTAAATTGTAAATCGGAACAATTAATACATTAAGTTTTCAATTTATAAAGCGTAAATTAAATTTGTAACTGGTAAATCGGTTAACGGTGATGAAGCGTCGTTGATATCGATTCCGCCAACAATTCATGGGCAGGCGAAGTTATCATCAAAAGTTGTAATGAGACTAACCTGGTTGTGACAAAAAAGTCGCATGTAGGCGATGAATACTTGGTCCAGGATAATCTTAACGTAACAGCCTTCAGCAGCACAAACCTCGTGGCCAAAGTTGATAAGGGAACGGACGCTCCGTGTACCACTTGGCCAGCTCAAGGTGACATTCCAGAAAGGAGTTGCTGGTCCAAGTTATTGATCAGGGTGTTAATTAGGAAACTCAAATAAGGAGTCGTCAAAAAACGGCATCAAAGAATGGCGTTTAAAAGTGACGTTGAAAAATTACGTCAAAGAATAACGTCAAAGAGCTAATAAAAAAACGGAAAATTACTACTGATTTCAGTCATCAGCTCACAAACGAAGTCAATTAAAAATTGGTGCCTTCGTAGAAGCGAGTTACTTCAACCGAATGCAAAAATAGAATGCCCGCAAAACAACGGAATAGCTCTCGCTGGCGCAAAGCGATAACAAGTGAATTTCGGAAAAACCAAATCCAGCACTTTTGCGCGGACAAGATTTGATATCGTTTGAAATACAGCGAATAATAATTCACGTGAAAGTATACAGGCTGGCCCGGAAATAAATTGGTAACTGGCGAAACAATTAAGCGAAGCCAAAAAATTGTTTCAGTATCTATTTCGCCTTTCGATAGAATTACTATTTTCATTAACTTTGCCTGTTAAGTTCAGTTTTCAACTGTTGTTTCTTTTTCATATTTACTCCGTTTCCCTCTTTGCCTGTTGTTATTTAAGTCGAATTTTTGCGAAAAGCAAACAGTAATGTCTATGAACCGGCTAAACTAAAAGCGTTTATAGTAAGCATTAGGTCCGGTTTAATGTTTCTATTGCATATAATGTAATCTATGGCATATTTCTATCCTATTACGCTGACGTAGGTGTATTTACTTCACTCATCAATTTCGAAATGGGTATTACGCGTAGGTAGGCTATTACCAGTACTTCGCTGCATTAAAAGATCTCCGTTTCGGCTCACGACTTCTTTGTCGACCATAACTTTGTTTCCAATTTAGCATTCATGTCATGCATAACTAGTATCATTTATCCTTTTGCCATACTGTCTAATTTATCATTGAACATTTTATAGAAATGTTCTGTATCGTACTTCGGTTTACCCTCTTCTGGTGCATAGGTCGTAAATACAAATTATTCAGGTAATTATTTTACTACATGGTTAGTAGTAACTAGTACTCAATACATATATAATTAACAAAAGGGCATTGTGCAATTTGTTCAGTCTTCAAAGAGATATTTACCTTCCAAATTGAAAACTGATCAGGCACGTCTCTTTATGGAACTAGAAATGTTTAAGATTGTATTAATGCTAATAATTGAGCAATTATACCTACTCAAAAATATGCAAATATGATTACTACCAACCCTAATAATCTGTATACTAAAGTGGCGATTTATGTTTAATGAAAACCTATAAATTCTGTGAAGCATTTCAGTCATTGTCAAACTGAAATAATTACAAAAGTTGATATTGAGAACACCAATATACCTTATTCAATTAACATTAGCACTACTGTGTGGATGAAGATTTATTTCTAAAATTACATTTAAAATTTCCATAGCGGTTCGCTATTTAACCGAATTGAAATTCAGTGGCCCCTCATAACAAAACGATCATTTTGCAATTATAACAGTATGAAAACAGGAATCGCACAGGGTTTAGTGAATACGTTTAAATTACTGGCTGAAATTAAGTTCGAATTATTCATATCGAAATTATGAGGTCAAATTCTTACGCTTCAATTAAATTTCTGCTTCTGAAGAAACGTAGCATTCAGAGCTGCCTTAGGCAGATGCACAGCGTTATCATTCCAAAACCTACACAGCCTTCAAGACGTTTACATCTGGCAGAAGTAAAAACTTCGTTCTAGCCCTAGAGCCGGGTTGCTTTCGTCTAATAGAGCTTCAGTCCGGAAAGTCCGTTTTTGTCAACACAACACGACCTACTTTCAGTTCAGTTATTTTCAGGGAAGGCTAATGGTTAGATTTCCTCATATTAGGTGCCCGAATTTTCCTGGCCTTCTTGGTTGGTTGACTTAAATCGGGGAATTTATTACGCCGTTTATTTGCTCTGGGACTCGAACATCTTAAACGCTACAGTCACTTTATATACAACAGTCTGGCCATATGAAATGTCACTTATGACATAAGACAGAATATGGCCGCCTCCAGTGGCGGGTCAAAAGCAGTGGCGGGGTTGGTGTTGGAAAATAGTTAATTTAAATAAATGCTTAGTATAAGTAAATATATGACTAAATAGTAAAACAAACAATGTCCTATCAATGAGATATTATAAATTTTATTTACAGTTAGTGCTCACATAAATAATAATAAATCTACAGAACTTAAAGTGATCCCTAAACCAATAAAACAGTGAGTATACAGTCTAATACGCTTAAAATTACTTTTCATAACTTCCCACTTAACTTATATAGCCTACATTGTGCATTGCCACAGAAGTACAACTGCATTTGCTTCGTTGTGTATTTTGCTTTTTGGTTTTCGTTTCATCTATTTTTAAACGAACACCAATAACTTTGGATATAATAAACTTTTCTTATTGATTACAAGTTGCAATATGTTTTACATCAACAATATGCATTTTAGTTAAATAGAATGCTTCTACATTTAGATTCTATTCTGACCTTTTATGTTATTCTAATATGCTCGATTAACCTGTTTGACCACAAGCCCCGCTTTTTTATTTCTAGGGAAGCTTTTCATCTTAATACCATGGTCAGACCTATTTTTGCATTCAAATGCACAAGACTCCATACCTAAAATTTAAACGTCGATAAAATCAGTTTTTTTGGACGATTAATGTTATTTTAAAATTTGACCAGTTGTTTATAAAGACATTGGTATTTTCAATGGCTGTAGGCTCCGAAGCAGACGATGGGAAAGTAAATAATATTAGAACAGCATTATCCTTAAGTCTTTTTGCCACCAATTCGTGCTTTTTCACACATACAATCTGCAAAATGCTTTTCACAAATTCTTGAATTTCCATTCGTACCAATTTTTTCGATTAATTTTTTTGTCCATAAGTCCCGTTTGTCCCTATTCCTAAGGAAAGTTTCCGTTAGCACACATTTTTCAGATTTGCTCTTGCATCCGACTGCACAGCAATACCTCATATCTGAAGAAAATGTTTGAAATTGATAAATTTCTTTAAACCTTGTCAGCTTACCGTTAATAAATTATAGTTCTAGTTGTTTCTAAAAATTATGATCAGGTTTTAACTATGTACTCGCATTTTAAACGATTTTTGTTGATTGAATGTCAACTTATTTTATTTGAATAACCGTGACTTTGACATTTTTGAAATTTAAATCTTATTGTCAAAATGACGCAAGACATAAAATGGCGGCACCAATGGGAATCGTGACCATATATGGCCAGACTGTTAACGTTAGTGTATATAAAGCGACTGTATTAAACGCTAATCTGTTGCGCCCTCTGAGTGTCAACTTTCTGCGTCCGGTTCGCAGCCAAAATATTTGTGCAGAGGCGCACTTTTATAAAGAGTTGAGTAAAAATGCAGAATTATAAAATTCAATCGCTACTGTGAATTTCTACTCCCTTATTTCTGATCGCAGTTATCGTCTACATTGGTTTAATAGGAACAAGAAATATAGTAAAAACTTCTAGGTTGACATTAACACGGTAAAGAGCAACTCATAACATTAGTTACTTAATAGAAAGTAGCATATAAAGTTGATGTTCCACAAGCACAAGTTCGGACACTCAACTTTGGAGCCCTTAAAGGTCTATATTGTGACCACTTCCTCCTTAAAATACTGTTCTTTTCATTATTATGCAGACGACACACTAATTTATTACACTTTGAATGTTGAGGATGCCTGTCAAGGAATTAATGACCTTACTTCATTCCTGGATATGTCATGCCCTGTACATACACCCTGATAAAATGACACTAATTAGCCCCCATACTGTGCTACGTGTAAAATTAGTAAGAAAAGTAATAATACTTAACCCTCGCATGACCAAGATCTGAAATTTCAGGTGATCGTTCAAGCGGAGTAACTTCGTTACATTAATTTTTCAGTTATTGTGGTTATATGAACTATGAATTATAGTAAATATATTATTTATGAAATAAAATGATATCTCTAATGTTCTGTAATTTATTTTGTATGAAAATAACTTTCATCTTCATCACTAATTTCATGTTCCACATCACTGTCACTTTCTTCACTTTGCGTAATTCATCCTACATCAAATATTTACGAGCCATGGTGATCGTATAAAGCTAACAACTGAAATTAAGCAATTTAATGCATCAGAGAACACCGCACCGATTTCTGCAAGCTACTACTTATTTTAGACCGGCGCATCGTGATACGTAGAAGGCCACGAAATTCTTAAATTACTAGAAAAGTGAATCAGATAAGTATAAAATTTCATGAAAAATATGTTTACCTATTATCGAGAATTAGCTGAAACAGGGTACCGTAGAAAAACAATTTAACGAAATGGTACTAATAAAAAGAGCTTTGGGGTAACTCAGGACTCCCTTGGTCACGCGAGAGTTAAATCATTATTTTCATCATTTAGCTTTCTTCTATTCTTCCAATAGAGGCCTGCATCATACTTTTCCACCACTCTCGGTTCTGCCCATACTAATTAAATCCCGCTGTTCTTTTTATATCGTTACTCCACCCATTTGTTGTCGTCTCGTCTTTCTTTTTTTTTCCCCACCATTGCCATCTGATCGCATTTGCACTCCATTTTTCAGTTCCTCTGGCCACGTGTCCTGCCCAGTTCCATTGAAGTGAAGCACCTCTTTTTATTATATCCTGTACGCCAGTTCTTGTTTTTATCGATGCATTTGTTTTACGGTATCTCAGTGATAGTCGTATTATTTTTTTTATATTGCTCTTCGATGCACTCTCATTTTGTTTATTATTTCTTTCGTGAGCACTCAGGTCTCGGCTCCGTATATCACTGCCGGGGTAATACACGGGTTATACAACTGACGCTTGAGATGTAACGATATTTTCATTTCAAATCCATCTCTGAGCTTCTCGTACGTTAGCTATTCTTGTCTTGCTGCTCTGTCTATTTCTATTTGTTGATTTGATTAACCAAAAGTAATAAGAGGAGTAGAACTCAGCACCGACTACCGATTATTGATAACAGACACTATTCTGAAAACACCCTCCAAAGACACACCAATATTATATAAAAGACTAAAATTAGAAGAACTAGAAAACCAAGAAAAAAGAGAGGAATACGAAAGAGAACGTAACAGGAAATTAAACAGCTTAGAAGAGCAAGAAGCAGAGACAGAGTACAACATTGGCGTCACAGAAATAGTGAAAACAAGTCAAAACCAAAAAAGAACCAAATTGTGGAACGATAAGATTAAGAACAAGATCAAACAGGAAAAAAGAAAAGAGGCAAAGGAAGCCGTAAAAAGAGCAAAACTGGACTCCTGAGAAGAATTCGGAAATAAATTAAACGAGAATTATATGGAAAACCAAAAACAGTTTTGGAATGTAGTAAAGAAGCTAAAAGGAAACAGTACAAAGCAAATACGAAACATAAATCATCAAAATGGAGAATTAAAAGCGACCAGTGACAACATACTGAAAACATGGAGGGACCACTATGCAGCGAAATTTAAAGCAAGAGAAGATGAGGAAGGTGCATAAAGACCGTAAGAAGACCTAGCAAATCGAGAAGATAGAGATGAAAATGCGGAGGAGGAAATAAGTGAAGAAAAAGTAAGAAGAGCCGTGAAAGAAACCCGAAATGGAAAAGCAGTAGGTGAAGATAGCATACCACCGGAATTGTTAAAAAAGGGGGACCCGCAGTGGAACGATGGTTACAGAAAATATTCAAGCAAGCATGGATTACAGAATCAATACCCCAAGAATGGGAAAGAAACGTAATAGTACCAATTCATAAGAATAGAGAAACAACTAGCTGCGACAAGTACAGGGCGATGTGTTTAGCACCTGTCGCTCTCAAAATATAGTCAAAAATTTTATATAAACGTTTAAGAGCCTAGATTGAAGTTAAACCCGAAGAAGAGCAAACAGCATTCCGACCAAACAGACAAACGCAAGATCACATATGTTCTCTTAGAACCATAACAGAGAAACAATAAATAGAAAAATGGACATATATAATCCATTCACGACCTTTTTGGAACAGAGTTGGCTATGATTTTTTCTTTTCATGTTGGACTAACTGATTCGGTTATGTAGCGGATGCAACTTTTTTTCTGTAAGTGTTTGTTCGACATTTTCTTGCCGCTGCAGAGCAAGATTTATTATTTTATATGGCCTGAGCATTTTTTTTTAAATTCATTGCTGCTTCCATATCTGAGAAAATGCTAATTTTGGCTGTTTTGGCCCCAAATACCCACAATGAGATTTAAATGACAGTTGGTGTCAAGAATAATACGTTCTTTGACAATTATTTTGTAACACGCAGTATCAGTACAATAAGGACATATTGTCTTGACTTTAATATAAATATGAATCGTATAATCTAGATATAGTATCGCGTACATACACCTAAGAGATCTACAGTTTTAATACTTTGGTTGAGACAGGTTTTGAACTCCATGAATTCGTAGTAATTGAATCTGTCCGTGTATCTCCTATGTTTGCTAGAATTGGTTTGTGTAACTTACCAGGGATTATTATAGAGGTTTTAACTCCGTGATCCATACAAATGAAAAACTGTTTTAGTGCTGGTTTAGATTATTGTAATGTGTTGATCAACTGATATCATCATCAATATGTGGAGGCAGTGTAAAATTATCTCTGAACGAGTACATCCCTGTACATTATCATTGAAACGAACTAGGATAAAATTCTGGAAAGGAAAAACAATAATCCAGCGTAATAATGTATAATAATTTAATATCTATTATGTATTACTATTGTAGTGTTGAAATGTTATGTGGCAGATGTGAAAATCAACATGACGTAAAATCAGCAAACCATCCATTTGACAAGATATTTACATTTTTCACATGATAATTTCTATAAGATCAATATTGCTCAATTACTCTACTAAATTTATTTGGCATCAGTTTGTGACGTCTTTATCCTTCTACACCAGCAAGCAAGCAAGCGTGTAAAATAAAGTGGCTTATTCATATCTTGTACAGAATTCTTATACAAATTGCAATAATAGCTATATAAGTAACAAGGAATATAAGGACCTATTAACATCTGAGGTAGGCAAGTACAAGCCAAGGCGAAGCGATACATTCCGAGTTATCTTATTATATTTTTTTCGCTGCTTATCGAAATTTTCCTAGATTTTTGAATAAAATCGTTTGGTTTGACACCTGTCACCAGGATTAGTTTTCGTGAGTTGTGTTACCTGTGAGTGTCACATGTCACGTAAACATTTGCAATTATAAACAAAGCGTCTAAGTCTGCATCTTATGTTGATAATTTTATTATCCTAGAAACTTAATAATAATATTAAGTTTCGTTGTCAAGGGAAACCAGGAAACAAATATAATCACCGACTTACACGTTTTGTTACTAAGGCTGTATCACCAACTTACATGATCAGCAGGAGACCATTAATATTGATTGCCTTTCTTATGCATTATTTCTGATTTTTGTTTCTGTCGTCAATTGTAAAATCATTTAGTTTTTTCATGCTGAATTTAAACGGAGATCCGGCAACAATGTACCTATTCAGAGAATATAACCTATAAACTATAACCTATAACTGAAAACAACCTAACCTAACACAAAAAGTGTCAATTTGCATTAGGGAGTTTAGTTACCACAGAGGTGCTACCAGTAAAACTACTAGATGGTTATAGATTTAAAAGCAGCGTTTGATCAAGTGCCAAGACAATACGTATGTAACGCACTAGAGAAACTAGGGACAAAATTAAAAATTACGAAGAGTAATCCAAAGCATATACAACCGCGTAAATTGAGAAGTTAGACTAAACGGAAACACATCGGAAGAGTTTAAAATAGAAAAGAGAGTCAAACAAGGCGACAGCTTAAGTCCACTTCTTTTCGTTGCCTACATGGATATAATAATAAAAAGAACAAAGAATCAAACTAGACCGACAAGACTAGGGTACCACAATCTAATCCCAGTATATGCACAAGATCTGATCTACGCAGACGATATTGTTTTAATATCAGGCAAGGTAAATCTGTTACAAAGAAACATCCAACTATAGAATAACTGTCTACAAAAAAGGGGAATTCAAATAATCAAGAACAAGGCAAAAATTCTATATACCACAAAAGAAGAAAGGGAAAAAACAATAGATGGACAGCAACTAGAACTAGTAGAAAAATACGAATACCTAAGAACTATGATCAATAAAGACGGGAAGATCGATCAAGAAATACGAAACAGAATAGCCAAAGCAAGTAGAGTCTACTATCAAATAAACAATACCCTAGTAGGAAAGAAGGAATTAAGCACCACAGCAAAACTACATCCATACAAAACCATTTACATGCCGACAGTCAACTATGGGTCAGAAACGTGGACGATGCTGGATAAGCATAAATTCAAAATAACAGCTGAAGAAATGAGGTACCTCCGGAAGATAATAGGGAAAACCAGAAGGGATGGGGTACGTAACAGAAGCGTAAGAGACGAACTAGAAGTAAAACCACTAGTAGAAGAAATAGAAGAAAAACAACTAAACTGGTACGGCCACTTGGTTCGTATGGAGGAGGAAAGAGCACCCAAGAAAATGTTTAATATGAGACCCGAATCAAGAAGAAAACGGGGTAGACCGAGAATACAATGGGAAGAATTAGTAGATGAATTGGCAAGAAAAATAGGAAAAACTACCACAGAAATACGGAGAAAGGAACACCTTTAAGAGATGGATAAAAGACTCAACAAAATGAGGTATAAATGAGACAAAGAGAAAGAAGAAAGAGAAAGAAGATTTGATTAACCAAGTAACCAGTACTTGACGTAGATATAAATATATATATTTCTACCTTTTGAACCTGATTGTCACCCATTTATATTTTCTGCGCTTTTTGATCTTCTCTCTCAATTATTATAAATTTTATTTTTGTATTAATTTAGTTCGAATCCCATTCTTACTGAATCTTCGTGTGCATCTTTTATCATATGTACTTCATTTGCGCAAACAGTACAATATATTCTTTGGCGACAGCGTACCATTCTATTGGCTGCAATAGTTATCAATTTATCAGTGTTAATAGCATATATTCAGCACAGGGTATAATATTGCTTTAAAATTACATAAGTGTCAATGATATCTTGTACAACATCAACACTGTAATGAAATGAGAGTATTGGTAAAATTTTCTATAGGTTTAAAATATACGCATTACTCACTTATTGTCATCAGGAGGTGCTTTTTTAGTTTTACTCTAATCAGAAAATAATACTCCAGGCATTTTTACTGGGCGCAACCTAGTAAACTTATCGCTTTGCTTAAAATAACCAAAATGTGGTGCTGCATTTATTAGTTATTATTAATACGTTCACATTAACCATTCTTTCACTTTAGATATTTAATAATTGCTTATAATACACATATTGTAGTAATCAATTAGTAATAAAAGTATATAATAGGTTTTAAACATAAAATAATTAATGGCAAGGCAAACTACTCTTTATAAATAGTATTAGATTCAATTACGAACCTGCCGCTCAAACTCAGGGCGACTTAAAAGAGTGCAATCATTATTACGACAAATAAATGGTTTATTGCCCTTTTCTTATTTTATCTATTCACAATAACTTCGGGCATAACTCGGTAGAACAGGAGACAAGCCATAAATTTATAAAAACCTTGTATGACAAATAACTCGTATGATTACAAATACTCTCAAATATTTCGGACAAATGCACAATTTTCACCTGACGTACAGCTAACCTCTAAATTTGGCTCAGTAAACACGATGATCTGCTAGTGCAAAAACAGCGTTAAATTGAATTTGAAATCACTAAAACGGCAAAGACGGATCACGTAAATATCAATACTGTGACGTAGCGACTGCTAAGTTCGTTCTGTTTCTAGTGTGACGTCGCAACCCATGCGTGATCGTGTTTTGTTCTATATCCAGCCAAAAGTGAAAAATGCCGCGTCATCCCGCATTTTCAAAGGACGCTAACTGAAGTTCTCGAAGTTGGACCGATCGGGATAACTGGAATATGCCTCTCCACATCGTACACAGTCTAATCTCCCCGCGAATTAGGGCGCTGCAGCAAACGCTTCCTGCGAAATCCTACCTTAATCGGAGGCTTCTCAGATGCTGAATACACTCCCCAATGACGCCACGGGAAATATGCACTTGGGAATCGATTGATGGTTGGAATTTCTGAACGTACTGGTTCCTGAAGGTCCCCTCTACACGCAGAAGGCACTATTTTTGCTGGGCGACGCTGCTTGCTAAAAGAAACGGGCCCCTAAAGTCACTCGCACTTGGAGAATTTTCCTGCTGGCTAATCTGCATCACAGGGACCTCTTGCATCTGGAAAACTATAACCACAGATGTCCTGCACACTGGCTAATAACTTTGCACACAATTGGTACAGCTAAAACCTTTTTCTATTTATAATTTTATGTGATAAATTGAGAAGATCTTTCTGGCCCCAACACAAAAATTTTACAAGCTGGTTTAGTTATTATTAACAAATCATGGCACTTAGCAACTAGAATTTAAATGTTTATAAAAGAAATTAGGATTGATAACATGTTCAACCTTATGGACTACAGTTTTGATGCCATGTTTCTGCCTAACTATGAAAATTGTCTTTTTCTTGAAATAAATGTCACTCCACCTTGCTCTGCTTTCAAATCACTTTTGTTTATGACGCACCGATACACTTGGAGTTCATTTAGCATCTCACTAATTGTCTTTCGACCGGTTGCCTTCCATTTTTCATTGCTCTTTTGCAATAATTATTTTGCTAGCACTGTTTCGTTTACCTTTCAGCTAATTTGCCCTTTGCTGGCTTGTTCACTTTTACTACGTGACGCTCATATTCTTTCTGTACTTAACAAATCATTCTGTATCATTTTATTCACATTATGTTTGACGTAAATAAGATCAAATCCGTCAGTTACAAATTAAATTGCATTGGCCCTTCCGAACATTTATCATATCTGAAACTCTGAACATAACCCTTCTGAAACCTGCCTTAATTCATGCTAACTTTTATCAATCAAATTATTAGTTACTGCTGCTCACATAAAGCGCACCTATTAATGTAAAGTACTGATTATCTTGGAATAGATAAAATATTGAATTCGGTGCTCATGTTGACCTTGTTCATTTAGTTAATTCGGCAATCAGAATTGCTATGGGCAGTGAACCATTGCAATATATTGCTTTAGTTTACTGACTCTTTTTAACCTCGATAATGGAGTTACCAGGTTTGCTATTTTAGGTTACAGGAGATGGGATGTTCCCGGCTCTCTCTTCTGATATTCGCTTGACTATAAGCTACGCAGAATTTGCTGGATTTGCCCAATAGGTAGATTAATGTTTACTCCACAAACTGGCACCGATATCACTTGCGGTTAAAAGTGAAGTTGCAATGTTTGCTAATTATGGTGATCTGTCTGCCCTGTTAGCTAAAAAAGGCGCATCTGAAAATTTTTCACTTTCGAGATTATGACACTTTCTTCTGCAGAATTCTTTCAAAGTATGACGCATGCTTTTAACATGTCTCAAGATACTGTAGAAGTTGCGCTATTGTAGCAGTTGTGTAACAACTTCTAAATATGGATAGGAGAAAATAAGCAACTTCTTCTAGTCTTTTCGATTTTTAAAGAACATCGTGTAAAGAAGCAAACATGCGTTGAGTTCCTAGAGTAGGTCTGATTTTGACTACATTCCTGAAGAAACGCCGTGTCCTGACATTAATTCTGATACAAAATGTGTAAAATCTGCTAAAATAACTTAAAAGCGATACATTATTAAAATAAAAAATATAAGTAATATATTCGTTGTCGAGCCTTTATAGTATGGAAAACAAGTACCAATAACATATATTTCCCCGCTGCTGATCATGTAAGTCAGTGATACAGCCTTAGTAACAAAACGTGTAAGTCGGTGATTATATTTGTTTGCTGCTTTTTCCTGACACCGGAACTTAATATTATTATTAAGTTCCTAGGATAATAAAATTAGCAAAGCAAGATGCAGATTTAGACGTTTTGTTTAGAAATTGCAAGTGTTTATGTGACATGTGACACTCACAGGTAACACGACTCACGAAAACTAATCCTGGTGACAGGTGACAAACCAAAAGCTTTTTTTCAAAAATCTAGGAAAATTTCGATAAGCAGCGGAAAAAATATAATAAGATAACTCGGAATGTATCGCCTATTAACATTTTCGGCAGGCAACAAGCCGCGATTTCGTCTTGGCTTGTACTTGCCTACCTCAAGTGTTAATAGGTCCTTACATTCCTTGTTACTTAAATAGATATTCATTGATTTAAATAATACTTATGGTGTAGGTTTAGGTATTAGAAACAAAGTATTTTCAAAATGACTAATCAGTATTAAGGATATTTTCTCTATGAAAAGATATACAAATAAACCGTCAATGAAGGAAGATCGGAACATCAGAATGTAAATATATATGCAGCTCAAATCGTAAAGAAACATGCCGCAAAAAGAACGATACAAGTAAACAGTTTGGAACATGAGTAAAGATTATGGATGCACTTAATATATAGTACGCAATGTTTCCAAAATAACTCATTAGGACAATTGTATTAAGCCCCCAATATTTCGCTACTAGCTTTCCGGGCGGGAGGGGGGGGGCCTTCACGTTACTTCTAAATCTGGTTCTGGCTTAGCATAGTGAATATTTCGATGATTTCCAGAGCGCCACCGTTAAAATTCAACCTGTCCCTATATGAATCTGCTCCGCCTACGGTCGAAACAGAAGGCTGTTGTGCAAATGATACTTACATGAAAGCGTAATTTATTTTCACGTAAAGACCTATGAGTTCAACGTTTCCTTACACTTTTTTAATAATTGTACAATTAATGACAAAACACAACTGTTGACTTTATCGCGCTTAAAGGTTGCGTCCAATTATTGCTCAATAGAGATGTGTTACACTTAAAGAAACAAATTGTAAATTAATAAATTAGATCAATTACATCTTTATATGACTTGGACTGCATAACAGAAAATGTAAAGTGTAAATATAATTGGTCACCACAAGCGGCACATAAAAGGAATTATAAAATTGATGCTGCGTTAGTTAATAATCAACGGAATCCAAACACTTAAACGGGAAAAATAAACAGCACAGCAACAATTTTATATATCGATAAAAATACCCTGTAAATAGAGAGTGAGAGGTTAACATCAAAAGAGCTAGCGTTGGCTGTACAGAGTTCAAGATATCTCCGTACACAAAAACCCTTTAAAAGGATCAGTGCAATTACGCGAGTGAACAGAGCAAAGCAAATAATAAAACGTGTAGTGGCGCAAAGAGACATTTTGACAATTAAAAATGCAGACAATATTTTAGATGTAAGAAAGATTTAAATTTAATAATTTGTAAGTAAATTTATTTCAAAATGTAGTTGATTTGAACTTGGCTGATTTCCGTTTGCATAGAGCATCTCCGAGGAAACATTCGCCACCCACATCAAGATTACGAAGAAGCATTCCAGCCGAAAAGAGGGCCCAGAGCCAGGGCATTCTACTGCGACGCATCGGACAGGACTGCAAGACACTGACCAGCAGCACAGACACCGGGGAAAACCGTTCCAGATGAAGATACGAGCTGGGGCCCCCTTTCCGAAGATTGAAGCGAACACGAAATTTTAAGGTACTGTCTAACCCTAAAAATATTAGCGTGAGCATCCAGAAATTTGTGTGCGTACGAGAACACATTGCTTATCAAGATACAAGCATATCATAGCATCCAGCTAAGGTGCAATTCAAATTAGAAGCATTTTTCCAAGTGTGAGGTTAGGTGGAGATTAAACAATTGCAGAAATTCTGTTGGTGTCCCTTCTGACGTCATAAGACAAATTAATTCCTGAAACAAATCAGAATAATAACCGCCAAAGCACTATGATTTAAATAAATACCTCTTCGGATGTTTGAAAATTGGAGTTTTAAAGTCAACAATGTCTGCAGCACAATACGAACCATTCTTTTAATTTTGACAGCAGTGCATACATTTGAGACTGCGTATTTGGAACTAATTCGGGTAGCCAGTAGCACACCAATTTAGGTAAAAATTTACAAATTATTAGGAATTCACCCCTTTGAATAGAGTTGATTGTCTACCGAGCTAATGTTATGAGAATAAAATTGCAGATAAATAAAATACGAAAAAGGGCATAATACTATTTATTTGGGTAAAGTAAAATAATAATCCAAATCAGCAAGATTATTTTAATCAGTTTAAGTCTTACATTAAATTTTAAAAACTATATCAATTAAATAGCAAACTCAAAGTGGAGCTTTCAAAGCAATCTATCGCAGTATAAACCAGTAATACTCATAATACTGCTGCAAGAACATACTGGTATTACGAATTTAAAGTGGCTTCTGTGACAAAGCTAGAACCGCCACACAGTTCAAAACAACACACTATGAAGTTGAAATCTATTACTGCTAAAGCGAACGCCCCTAATTTATGTACGTCACTGTAAACATGTAAGCCGCTGTTTAAATCCGCTGAAATGAAGAACAACGCACTTGCCTTGCAATAACTAAAAAAATTGAAGCGAAGTGTAATTTACATCCACACTACGATCCGAAAGTATGGCAATCGCCAAACCTCACATCTACTACAACGAAGATTTTATTCGCACAGAAGGTTCCAATGGCGTCCTGAAGAAATCTCGGCGACCCGGGGTTCCGCGCTCTGAAGTGTACGGTTGTTTGCTTCGAAGAGCAGCACACAAGTGACGAACCGTAAATTAATAATCCCGCGCTCTGGCTACTCACTCCCTTCGTTTACCTGCTACTCCGAGTTTAGCCAGCCGATACACTCGTCGCTCTCATAGCGCATAAGTTATAGTGTCTAAACGACCACGTGTGCTTTCTCGAATTTATCACGTCGAAACGCGGGTAGACATATTCTGAAACCGTACCTGCTGTCTGGAGTGCTTTAAAGCAAAACTTTCTACAATGTTTCAATGCTTCAGAATCGACGCGGCGTAAGAAGAAACAGGAACCACTTTAACACGCTTCGAGTATTGCAAAAGGTAAAACACAGTATACACGCTGAAGTTGTATCCTGCAGTTCTGCATTAACAAGAGCTACCTAGAAGCCACTTGTTACCTAGTCACTGAAGATCATGTAAACTACAAACTTTGAATTGATTGAGAAATAATTACCAGCCGTATTTAATCTCTTAGTTTGGCAACTGCTCCAGTGCAGAGCTCATGCGTCACCTTCCAAATGACTCATCAATTTGGTGCGTTACTTTTTCAACGATACGCATTTTCTACACCTTGCGTTGAAGTGACTATTTCTACTGACTTTATCATTTAGTACAGCCGTTGCTTGTGCAGCCCTGCACTTATATTACCAACATTCCTCGTCACCCGATTGTGACTTTCCTGCAATATTTGTGCACATTTTCGCTGGCTACTATACAGTACAATGTTCATCCTGCCCGATTTACGTTTGCAGAGTAATATTTCTCTAAGCATTTAACTTCTGCTTTCTAAGTTCTGGTTATTTGTAGATTAGCGAATAAACTGTAGCTCTATAGATATTTCATAAGCCGTATGTACACAAATATTTTCACCGGTCAAGACAAGCTGCATTTATTGAATTCACAAACCAAGTTTTTATGTGCCCTTAACTTCGTCGTCGTTTTAATAGCTATTCCTGCGTCCATTCGATTGACTGCAGCTTTTTAACATTACTCTGCTTTAGCATATGCAATTTTTGTCTACAATACTCCAATATATTCGATAAATTTCGATTTTTGGTGAAGAGTGGTCACGGGCGGCATTTAAAATGAGTAGATTTTTAAAATTTCTAGCAATGTTGACTCACTGAGGATGCAGTTTATGGTTTCTTCACTATGCGGCCAATTATATTACAACTTGAAGTTGAGATTGCGAGAAAACGAGTTATGCAGATGTGGTTTCTGAAAGATGATGGTGCTTACCAAGGGCTTTATTATGACTTTCCCGTTATGTTTCCTAATGAGACCTTGATTAATTTTAATGTTTCAAATTCAATCCGCAGCTTTTAAGAACGTGCCATCAAGATGTGCTTTACACTGTAAGCTAGTAGTAGCGAAGTACTGTTCCCAGCTATTTCAGTAGCTTACGTTACGTCATCGAAATAGATTTAAGAACATTTTTACTGTTAAGTTGAAGTTGCAGCTTTGAAGGGACGAATATAGCTCTCGATATTAACATTTCCTAAAACCACAGGAAAGGAATTTCTGCTACACCATTTCAGAAAAATGCTATGCGCCATCGACATAGCATTTGAGCAGGAAGACAATACTAATGGTGAGCTTTCCGTTAATGTATCAGTGGCGCTCGTTGAATTTTCTAAATAGGAATAAGTTAATTCTACCTTTTTGAATAAAAGTGTAATTTTCAAGGAACGAAACTGGCCATTCACGTTGTTTACATAATTAGAAGGTTGGCCACATGATGATAAAGACAGTCAATAGCCATTAAGTTGCTAAGTTGCATCCAAGCTTAAATATGGCTTCATTATGTAAATCTGATTTTTTTTTTATTTTACTGCAAGCGTCAAATGCTGGCACTCTGATGTCGTATCTTTTGTTGTATGTAAAGCAATATGTGATTATTAACTTACCATCAATTTTGTCTCTTATCTACATTCAAAATTTTAGAGAAGGATTAAATATATATCCACCAGCATAGAGCATAGGGTGCTGGAAGTTGTCTGAATGAGTGGATATGCATTGCTAGGAAGTTGTAAAGACAAATTCAAAACAATAATCGTTAGAGAAAACGTGTTGCAGTAATTTTGACTTCAAATAAACAGAAAAAGAATGCCAATATCAATTTAGCAATGTAATAATAAAGTGGCTAGCCTTCAATCGAAATACGAAGTACCGTAGATTGAAAAATACAGTAACTATACCTAATCATTATGAGCAAGTGAAGGTTTGTGGGCTAAGTAGCACGTTTCCGAGACAGCAATAGGGGTCGACACAGTTGCAGCAAAGCTCCAGTGGAAGCAACAATTATTCAAGGGCGTTAAAACTCACCACGGCAGCCCAGGATTGGTTACAAACATAGCTAAACTCCCTTCAAGCACAGTAACCATATTAAAAGTCAGAAATCGAAGTCATATTTTCCTGACTAACCACATCTGGGTCAACTTTCGAAAGAAACAGGTCATTGGGTAATACTGGAGATTTAAGTAACAGATCCATATGGACATCAACAAGATGAAGCTCAGAGTTTGTTTTAGGGTCTTCAAACTTCAAGGGGTATATAAGGATTTTAACGGAGGAAAAGCGTCACCTATTTTTTTTTTTTAATTTCTTATGAGTACTATTGGTAAAACATCAAAATTTCACGTTAAAATTTAACTTCTATATGAGTCACTTTGATTTTAGCAATTAAAAAATACTGTTGTGTAATCATGGGTTGTAAAATCTAAAAATTTGTATGATATATGAAGCGTCGATACTAAAAAGCTGTAAATTAACGTTTTTGGTGTAATTTACGCAAGTGAAATTCGCTATTCAACTTGAAATTACCTTAATAATAAAGTATATAGAGCCTCCCAAATAAGCCCAAAGCATGTGCACTCCACAGGACAGGTCCAATAAAAGGTACCAGCACAGCATCAACCTGTTGCAATTCGGCTGTGGCAGCCATATTTCCGGAAGGCGAGAGATCACCATCTTTGCTTAGACGCATTTCAACTTCTGGGTCAAATTCAAGTTCAATAGAAAAAAGTACTTCTTAAACAAAACATCATCTGTTTGTGGTATTCGATGCCCTTAATCATGGTACCTCCAGTGATATGCTAATCAAGCACAGGTAAGGCAAGTGATGCCCTCGGTCTATAGCAACGTCTTGGTCCTGTGGAATACTTTTGATAGGTACGGTGAAAATTCAGATTACACAATTAAGCATTTTTTCATGAGTCATTTTTTAAACAATAATCGTAGGCATGTCAGAGCCATCTTCTCATTTTTCCAATATTTCAATTTTTTGCATCACTTTCTCTTTCTCGTTTACATTTTTCAATTCTATTAGGCATGTTCCTTCACCTAGTTTCCTTGCGGCTTTTTTGCTTTTTTTTTCTTTTTATAGATTCTCGTTTATTAGTGATTGCCCTTATTTCGTCTTTTATGTCTGCTCTTTAGTTTCTTTTGTGTTTATTCTCCGCTCTTAACCCTCTCGTCTCCTTCCTGTACGTTTTTTTAATAGTTTTGTAATTGCTTCTTTTGCATACGTTTTACTAATTTCTTATAACTGTCTTGTTTAGTTCTGGCTCTAGTTTTTCTTTTACTTTTTCTTTCATTAGTGCTGCATTCATCGCTGTCCATTTTATTTCTAAAGAATTTTTGATTTAAAATTACTGTAATGCGTTTCTATTTTTCAGCTGTTTTACTATAAAGGTCAACGTTATCGTTATCGCTTCGCGACATACGTTGTTGTCCGGATCGACTTCTCAAAGGCTAAACTTTGACGGCGTATTTTATTCACTATTCACTACCAATTCCACTTTAAACTCTACTGTTACCTTATTTCGAACTACTTAATTCACCAGTGTTTATCTTGTATTTTAATTCACTGGAAACCTGTCAATATTTGTTTTTCCTTTCAGAGCTATTCGAACGGGTTAAAACTGTACGGCAAACCGCTTATAGTAATTCGTTTACATGGAGACGATTTATTAACTATGCTCGCTTCCACACGGTCTACCAGTAAAGTTTTTTATAGAATTCTTCAACATGTCTAAGGATTTGTTCTCGGTTGGTTAAGAGTGTGCCATTGTGACCTATCAATTTTATAATTTGGTGTTCCCCTTTATCAATTTTTTTCTAAATACTTTAGTTCCCTTGTTTTGTTCGATGATATTTTCACAGTATCTTCGTTGCATTGTGCTACATCTCTTCTCACTCTTCTTCTAACCTGTTTACATGCTTCTTTTAGTTCTGCTTTACTGTAGATCTTTGTATTGAGATTTAGTGATGCGAGTGTTACAGAAAGATTACTTTAGAAGTTATACTTTAATTACAGCTTAGAGTATTACAAAAACTGTGTATTGGACAATTAATTAAAACAACTATTTTATGATACCGACAGCAGACTACTACTACTATTTAGATCAGTGTTCAAAGTAATTCAGGGTTCAGTTTACACTTCAACACTCCCCCTTAAAGTGATATTTCTTCTCTAGATGCTAATCTCAGCAACATCCTCAGTTTTACAAATCTGGGCTTGCTCAAGGGTTTTGTTAAAATGTCAGCTAGTTGATGTTCCCCTGCAATGTGCATTATTTCTAGAACACCCTCGGACACTTTCTCACGAATGAACCTGTACCGTACATCTATATGTTGGTCCGCTTTTGAAACTCCGTATTTCTCGCTAGTTTCACCGCACTGGCATTATCCATTTTATCGGCTATCTGTGAAAATCCTTTTGCAACAAGTCTTGCTTTAAACCTTGCAACACTGCCATCAGAGTTCTCTTTGATTCTGAAAGCCCAACAATTTTGTATAGGTTTCTTCCCAGAGGGCAAACTCGTCAGCCAGGTTCCATTTTGATCCAAAGACTTCATTTTGTCATCCATGGCTGATGCCATTCATCTTTGTTTATCGAAGACATGGCTTCCTGAACTGTTTTAGGTTCAGCTTCGGCTAACATTGCATATCCATCGAACTGTTGAGGCAATTTGAGTTTAGTCCTATCTCGCAGTATGGGACGTTTCTGTTCTTCTTCCTTTTTCTCTTCATATTCCAGAAGAGTCCGTTCCATCGTTCACGTCATTATCAACATCAGCTACAGACGTTGCTTGAATGAATTCTACTATTGCTTCCTCTTGTTTGAATACATCCCTGCTGCAAATTACTTATTTCTTTTCAGATATAAACATCCTATAACCATCTTTGTCTGCACAATAGTCAACCAGAACTCCTTTTATGCTCTTCTTATCTCATTTTTGGCGTTTCTGCTTTGGCATGTGCACAAAGCATTCCGTTCCAAAAATCTTTAGATGATGGACTGCTCTATCATGTCCTGACCACAATTCAATGGGAGTTTTTCCATTCACAGGAGTTGGTCCTGTCCGATTTATCACATAAGCCCCGGTGTTTACTGCCTCCGCCCATAGTGCTTCCGGTAGAACCTTAGCGTGTAACATAGTTCTTGCTGCCTCTACCAATTTTCCTAGTTTCGTTGCTCTCGTTATACGATGACCAAAACTAAGCCTATGCTGTTTTCCGTACATGCAGGCCTCACACAATTGTTGATCAATGTTGCGTTCAATTCCCCGCTTCTTGAGAAACTGTTGTACATGTCGTTTGTTCTGATGACCGAGTCTCTCATGCCAAATCTGCAATGTATTAGCTGCAGCTAAGTGAGCCATACCAGCTTTCTTTGGAATTACTACTCGCATACACATTTCATAGAGCCCATTATGTCTTTCTCAAACCGCTGCAACAATATTGTTTCTCATCAGCTTACATTGACCTTTACTGAAGCTAACAGTCATTCCTTTGTCAATCGCTGATAGTATGGAAAATAGATTTCGTCGAACCTCAGGTACATACCAAACATCTTTGAGATAGCTTCGTACCCATTTGCCATCAATCAACATTTCCACATCAATGTTGCCCTTGCCAATTGCACACATGTGCTGTCCGTTTCCAATATATATCAGTGTTCCAAGTAATTCAGGGTTCAGTTTACACTTCAACAGTTTGTTTTATTGTTCTTACCGTCATCGTCAATAAGTTTCTTTGTCGTTTCCGCTATTTTTTACTGTCTCCGTGGGATGTTGTTATTTTGCGTTATTTTTGTAACTGTTTCTGTGATAATTTGTTTTAGTCTACTGCTAATTTCATCGATTTTTGTATTTCCTATTATGTTTACTGTACTGAGTGTTTCTTAGTTAGTTTTTGTCTTTCTTTTAGTAAGTTTATTTGGTCTGTGATAGCTGATGTCGATGAGATTTAATACGAAAACATCGTTTACCACGTACTTCGTATTTGATATTATATAGTGTATTTCGTTGGGTGTCTTTCCATCAGGCTTCTGGCACGCTCATTTTTGGCTTTCTTTCTTCTGGAAAAATGTGTTCATGGCTATTAGTTCATATTTCTCTAGGAAATTCACGAGAGTCCGTCTTCTCTTATTCCTAGTGCCGAGACCGTATCTATAGATGATATTTTCTTTGGAACCGTTTTTCGATCTTGGCATTAAAGTCACCAATCAGTTGGGTAAAGTGTGTTATATCTTCTTCGGAAACTGTTTTGATACCTTCGTAGAGCTCATCCACTTCTTCATCCGGGTGAGTGGAAGTTGGAGCGTATATCAGAATGATTTTAAGATGATATCTCTTTGATAAACGGATAATGACATATATAACTCTTGGGGATATGGATTTCATGGATATAAAACCTTTTTCCCATTTTTTATTGATAAGGAATCTAACGTCGTTAAAGTTGTGGTCGTCTTCTTCTTGGTAATAGAAGAGGTTTCCAGACTTGAGGAATATGAGATTTTCTCTTCTCCTTCGTACTTGGCTTAATTCGAAGTAACCAAAGATGTTAATAATTCATTTTTAATATGCGCCCTTTACTGAAGCGTGTTGCAGTACCAGTCGCTAACCGTCGCTGTCGCGCGTTTTGGTGTAGCTCTTCACCTGAAGTAATTATCCCTCCAAGTACATTTTGTAACCAGTAATTTGCTTAATCCCTAAGTATTCTGCGTGATTCTACGTTTTGTGTAAACGTCTATTTATTTCTTTCAAAAACTGCCTGTAGAGCTCTGTTAAAATTTTGTAATTTTGCAGTTCTCACAAAAACTGCTTCTACTCTGCAAGATTGCATAAGAACTTGAGCTTGTTGTTTGGCTACTTCCCGAATGTGAAATTTTATCGAATTCTGATACTTGAAATTTATGTATCTACTTGAGTTAACATTTAAAGAAAATTCTAAACCCAATACATTATTACATACTTATATTATATGCATCTTGCCAATGCGATTCGTTACGCTACTCTTCCTCTTCAGGAGGCCACCCCGTTGTTCACCAGTTCAACAGCCCTGTTCAGGTAGAACTTCTCGGAGCCTGGTTCTACATAGCCTACATGAGTCCGCCCTATTATTCACCAGCACCACATTTCCGTCCAAGTTAAACCTCCTATAACACGGCATTGCTTCGTCTCCAGGAGACCAAATCGTTCTTCACACCACTACCGCCACGCCGGGCCGAAGCTGCAACGCTACCTGGTATATTTATTTAATAGCAGGAATCGGTCGAATGGTCGGAATAAGTTCTGGGAATAATTCTGGTCTATTTCTGGTGGCCCAGCTGAGGTAGGAGCGAAGCGCTTTCTTAGCTAGACCACGGGATCGGCCTGGAAAAGCGAAGTTCGCGGAACAATTTTTGGTTTCATACTTTGTCAAGTTCCCTTCTCTTGCATCAAAGCAGTGACGGGAATGCGCGGCGGATGATGTACCGATTCATCCGCGCACAACGACAAACCTGCAGTCTCGAGCGCACGGAAACTTTTTTATTGTTGAAAAATGCGAAACTTTAAATGCCCATAATATTTGATTATGACTAATTTGCATTTAAAATTGAAGCAAAACGTTACAAAAGCAACCCCTCAGGTTTTATCTTTCCTCTATATGGACCCCGCACCTTGGTCAATCGTTTGCCAACCACAAACACAGAATCACCGCTCCGAAGAGTAACAAGGACTATCAGCACAACCGCCAGCCCGTTATTATGCGCCCTAATCAATTTATTTGTAATTACGGTACATCTATTTATCTGTATCAAAGAAGTAAAGGCATAATCAATCAACGTTCCTGTGTTTTGATTTACACACCAACTGCAAAGAAGCTAAGCCGAGTTATAAGAAATAACATTTTACGTTAATTGGCGCTAAACGCCAGAACATCGTTAATTGATTTAGTCTTAATTTGCAAAAAGCAGCAATTTTCAATCCTATCTTTCGGAGTTATTCTGGTTGTAGTGTAGCCGTTAGACGAGATGAAACGAGATCCACCGATTCTGATTCTGATCGCTAAAACTCTCGAAAGTCGTATCTAGGTTTTGGGCTCGAAAATTCTGAAATATAGATTCTTCATCCCGAACTGGGAACTTTTGATTTAGAACTTTAAATATGTGCTGTGTGTACTGAATTGAGGCTGCTGGTATTTTAGGGTGACCCTTATGAAAGTTTTATAAAAAAATCAAATAAATTCTCGTTGCAGCTCTATACGATTATTATGTGAGTTATATCAGTATTATTGAAAAGATTTAGAGATCGAGACTTTAGTCAATCTCTATTACACGATAGAACTGGATTACGACAATATTGGGTGATTGTAAGCCCAGCCCGCCCGGAATGGTTGTAATGAAAGAAGGTTTTCCTGCAGCTAGTAGCGAGGGCGTAGGTTATTTCGGGACTGTGCTTTACTCCAGACAGGGCTCGGTAGCTTAAGGAGTGTGAAATGCCTAAGCGCCACCACTTTTGGAATATTAATAATACTGAGCGATTTCTTAAAAGTGGAAAGAAAAAATCACCCGTAGGTGTGTTGTTGGTACGACTGCAGCGACATCCTTACTTGCGCTATTCCAGATGGGACTTGCCTAAAGCGATTTCCTACAGCTAGAATCTTTTTTAAGTACAGGAAAGAGCGCATGCAACAACCATCAAATCCAAGATAACAGAATAATTAAGATTCAATATATTAACGTCCAACACAAAATTATTATCTAGAATAAAATCATCTGATTTGATTATTTGAATTCTAAGTCCTACATGACGCCATGGTGTTTTACAAACTGCTAAATAATATTCTCGTTCGGTAATCTTAATTCAACTATTTACAGAATTATGAACTTGTGAAGAGATAATGGCGATAATATTCTCATTCGGTATTCTAAATTTAACTATGTACAGGGTTATGAATTTGTGAAATGATAATGATGATAATATTCTCATTCGGTTTTCTAAAATTAAATATATAGAGGGTTATGAATTTTTGAAATGATACTGACTATTTGTAGTTATCTGAACGCTATATGAGATATTTCAATTGTGCGTCACTTAATTCGTTTCCGCAACATCTTTTCACTTAGCGAAAATAAGGGCGTCTAGATTAATATAATTTTTACGTAGTAACTTAGGAATGCAAGCGATGAATGTTGCAGTACGAGAACTTGATATTCGTATCTGGTTTCTTGTGCGGGATATTCTCGGAGTGCGTCGATATGACGAGACGAAAATCCGGTAGCCACTCCAGATTAAATGACTCAAATCGATCGGGTTCCGTAAATTAGATTCCTGAGTGAGAACATATCTCCGGAAATTAGAAAGGTCGTGGTCAAAAACACGCAAAGAACTCGGAATCAACTTGCTTCGATACGATAACTGAAGGAACTGTCTCTGCAGGAAAGTGAGTAAGACCTTTTTAAAAAATTTGAAAGCGTTGCGTTGTGGCGGGGAAACAATTAGATGTTTGCCACTATTGGCTTAAAAATGAAGCATGCTATTCATTCTGCAATGTCATTGGCTAAGGCGCTACTCAGGAGATGGGCTGACTAATTTTGTGCGAGAAGGAATTTTCTGCTGAACACATGTTAGTTTTATGCTTATATATCAATCTTAAAATGATCTTTACTACCTTTTTAATAACCTAACGACCGTTTTGATTGACACCTCGAAATTATCTGCTAAACGTGTGTGTTCCTTAGCTTCTATCTTAATGTTGAAGTGACTTTTTACTGCCTTTTGACTAATATATGAGGCAGCAGCTGGTCGTTTTGAACGGATTGAATTGCAACTGCAGACTTTTGCGCCTGTCAATTTGATTAATTTATGAAAGAGCGATTGCCTGAACACGTGTAACGGCACATATGCTCCAAAAGTTTTTCAATTTATCTAACATCTCGCATCGAAAATTTTAGATCGGAAAATGTTAATCACAATCTCGAATTTTGAGAAGAGATCCAGAATTATTTCGTCTCGTCGGCATCCCTACTAACAAGCCGATTCTACATTTTTATGTGGGTTTTAAAAATACCATTGAAATATCGAGATCGAAAATTTGATAAATATCGTCTCAAATATTCGAGAATTTGATCAATATCGTGTAAAATTCGAGATTGAAAAATATCGCTCTCGATATAAAATTTCGAGACGAGACGAGATGAGATGAAACTGAGAATTTTCTCATCTCTGCGACACCATTATTTGGTTGCTTTTAGTAAGTTACAGTGCATGGCCATTTTTCTATGTTCATGTTCGTTCTATGCCAATTCCGTCCTCTGAAATATTCTTACTCAAATGAAATGATTAACTGTTGATGTTTTGATCTTGAAGAAAATCTGTTTGCGAAGTAGAGCAAAGTTTATGCGGTGTAGTTTAGCTTTCAACCTACAAACTATGGTGCTGGAAAACAGTTTATAAAGGTGAGAGAGCAAACTGGTTGGGAGATTATTTCCTAAGTTTGTAATTGCACATTTTCTATGCGGTAAGATGGCAACTGCATTATTCCAGTGAGACGAGTGATTCCTTTCGACTGGGAATTACTAAGAAGAATGGCGGAAGCATATATGAGATTTTTTCTTTTGCTTGGTTTATTTAATCGTAAGTCTTAAACCTCGATGTCAGAGTGATCAACTGGTGGTACATATTATATTACGTGGATTAGTTTGATGGTATGTCTGGTGTTTAATTTTAAAATTAAATAAATAACTCTTCGACCTATACTAAATGTAGTATATGTACCAGAAAACAAATCATTCATTTGATGGGACATCCTCTGCTTTATAGTGAAACAGGTGACCAAACTTGAGGGTTAACTGATCCTCTCTTCTCACTTCAATTCGATCTATAATGTCCACCTTATGTTTAGTAGTCCTTCTTCCATTTTATGGAGTTAACACATTATTGGTAGTTATTTCTGATTGTCGTCTAAATTGGTAGATTGATCTAGGTCAGTGATTCTCAGCACTCTCTACTCTAGATCCTTCCTCGCGGCTAGTAGATAATGACCATTGAGTAGCCGGGGATCGAGGTCCTTCTTCGGTATCTGCATCATAAGCATCTAACGGAGAATTTTAGCAGGATGGCAAACATTGCGAATTGATAGGGGGTGAGTTATATTTCCTTAATTTCTGCTGCAGTGTGAAAATGTTAAGATACCGCCAATAGTTGGTTGCCAAAGCCTCTTTCGTTGTCCAGGAAGGTGCACCGCGTACTGGTGAAGTTAGCAGTTGGTTAGAATTTGTTGGTTTTATCTGCCAACTGTTAAATTTTCTAGTCAGTGGAGTTCCTTAATTGTATGTATCAGGATTACCCGTTAGCAGTGAAAAGTATAACCAATAGGTACTGAAGAATATATTGATATTAGTCATCTAACGATAAGTTTCTCCATTCTGTGTGCCCCTCGTTTAATTGATTTGAAGTTTTCATGTTGATGTGGTTTTTATTGTTTTTTTAAATGATTAATATAATGTAAGTAGTGAACCTAGGGGCTTTCTGCCTCTGACCTTGACCTTTTTCAAGGTCACGGGCGTAGCCGGGGTCTAGGTCGTTGGTCTAGCCGGGGGTAAGGTCATTGGCCTCACCTAGGTCACGTGCCACTTCCGGTTCCCACGATGAATTTTTCGGGCTAAAAGTGTAATTTTGAAATTTTACAAGATTCCCACGATAAATTTTGAGGCTGAAAGTCTAATTTTGAAATTTTACAAGATTCCCACGATGAATTTTCGGGCTAAAATTCTAATTTTATTTCTACGCTTAAAAAAATATTTCCCAGGCTCAAGCGGATGTGAGTCATCTTGTCCAGACTTGCAGATATAGATGTCTTGCAAATGTTATTATCTACCAATTGAACAATGACGCTCATTGTTTGAGAAATCTGCACGACTGCAAAAATAATTGAACACTGAAGTCATTGTTGTCTGGAAAGTTTTGCTGATGTAGCTAATGGCCTCCATTATCAAATAAACCGGATATTATTGGCTAGGGATTCAAAAATGTCCAGACTTGTATGAAAATGTGCAAGGCTGGTAAAAATTAAACAATGAAGTCATTGTTTGAACAATCTGCACGACTGCTAAATTGAATGTGGTCTTTGTTTGGAAAATTTTTGTTGATGCAGCTAATAACCCTCATTATCAGTGTCTGGCGATATTTAAGCACAAGAACGCGTCACTAGAACTTGTATTATGAGTCAACCGCCTGCGTCATTACTATGATATTGAATGCAATTCGACCGCTGGTTGGACAAGCTGGAGCGATTGAAAAGAAGCATTGAAACATATAGTCAATTAAACAATGTTTCGAAAAAAAAATCACCTGCAATTAAGCAAACAGCAGCAGCAACAGGATCTGACTTTCCACCTAAGAGAACAAGCCCTCGCAATGGCGCAGTTTAATGAGAATGATCAGGTGTAGGTGTAACACCGATAACAAAATATACGATTCATCACATACGATTATTCAGGCGCATATTAGCCATAAAATGCGTTTTAATAAATTCCGCTGCGATCCCAACGTACTACTGCCTGATAATGATGATCAGAGGATGTTACAAAATGTGCATAGACGTAATGAAAACTAAAAGTGTTTGTGACTACTTTGAAGAGACGCCTGCTATGCTAAAGACGATTAGAAATAGGGTTAATTGTAGAGTGAAAAAATATTTTAGAATAACTATATGTTGTATATAATAAAGACATTTATAAAATATCCTGTGTTTTATTTGTTGAAAACATGTCTGAGGCTCTGGGTGAGACACGAGTGACTGGGATCTGGTAGTTGAGAGTCTCTAGCATATTTTGATAGTTATTAACAGTCAGTTAGCAGGTTAACAGTTCGAAGTGGTTTTTTTAGTCAAGATGATTATTTCCAGCTAAAAGATGCAACTCTCAAAATGTTTTAAAAAATGTAAATAAATATTTTTTAGAATTTGTAAAACCAATGAAAATATTAGCAGATATTGCAACTTATATTAAAAACTCAATGTTTATAAATACTTTTTATACACATAACACATAATAAACACAATGCTTAGGTACAGTACACATGATCATTAAATGATAAAGCATTCAATAACTACAAAAATAAAAAGCAGCTTAAAATATTGTTCCTAAAAGGAGTGATGGTTTAGCTTTATCATTGGAATTTAGATTTATTACAACGGTAAGCGTAGAAGTAAAATTAGACTTTTAGCCCGAAAATTCATCGTGGGAATCGTGTAAAATGTCAAAATTACACTTTTAGCCCCAAAAATTCATCGTGGGAACCGGAAGTGGCACGTGACCTAGGTGAGGCCAATGAGCCCCCCCCCCCCCCCCGCTAGACCAGCGACCTTGACCCCGGCTAGACCCGTGAGTTCGCCCGTGACCTTGAAAAAGTTTAAGGTCAAAAGTGAGGCGGCAGAACACCCCTAGTTACACTACTAATGTAGCTATCGTTTGAAGCTTTCGCGATTACTCAAACTGTTCAAATTAGAATTAGTCTACTTTGTGGACTCATACACAGATATTTATAATAATTATGTTCATTGTGGGCTCATAAAATCTTACAAGTCACCCGTATTCTGGTCCGAGTTGAACCGTGTGAAACGGAGTATAGGTGATTGGTCATTCAAGTTCAGATTCGATGATGTAAGACCGTCCGAAGGGGCGTGGATATGATGCTATGAGGGTTAATTAACCACCAACGAATATTTACTATGCAATTATAGTCGGTTTTTTTGCTTTATGATTCAGAGCAGGCTTTGCATTTGCGTTTTTGTAACAGTGTGGGTAGTTGGTTACAAAGAAAAAATCACTAGTTATGTCAAAAACCTATTACAACTGTCAGTGTTAACTTATAAGCACTATTATACTTAATAAGAGCTAAAATTACTGAACCATTGACATTAAATAAGGTATTGCTTTATTTTAAGTACGGTTATTTAAACATAATTGTTATCTAACTGTAACGTCATAAAATTTCTAGACATCGATCTTAAATGTACTAATGTAAAAATATATTATTAACAATTTGCTCATGATTTTTGTTTGCAGATCTGTGTTGTAGAAGTTATTATTTATGCTAAACATATAACAGGCATTTCAAAATAAACAGATAATACAAAATACTCTGGTAGAACCATTTTCAGAGATATAATTTACCATAATTTAGATGGATACACTTCATGATAATCATCCAGAATCTGATTCAGAAGAATATAACTCGTCTTTCGATTCTGTATTAGATTCTTCCAAACTACAATTACAATATCCTTTGCCCAGTCGCTTTGTATTAGTAGTTCACAGTGTTCAATGTTTTTTCCATAATTGTCGCTTTGTTAGTTTTTCATCAAATTGTACGTCACGTTTAATTAACCATTCCTGTATTTGTCATTTATTGGACGAGAAATTGGGAGATTTATCGATAAGAACCGAATTATATGATGCATTATCCGTAAGTATCACACATTTTCCATACATTTGGACAAAGCAGGGAATACCTGTTTTTCATCATTGCCTAAAAATCTCACCATTGATGCACTTATGATAGGCCCTGTCATTATTGTCCCAGTCCAACTGTAAGTCACATCCTGGTAAAAATCCTGATGTACATCCTGCATGCTCTTTCCCTCCGCCTTAACTTTAGATGAATTACTTTTCAAGTATGTGTCGTGGGTCCGCCTACGGACATTGGTTCCATTGCGAAATATCCAAGTTACATCCAAAAACATGAACATAATTTTTTACTAGAATTTCGAAATTGTAAATACTTCTTTAAAAAAGCAATCTTCGCCAAAATTACATGACTTCTCACACAACAATTTGCTTCCATTCACAATTTTGTATTTATATCCCATATTTTTTAATGTGTAGTATAATTTTTAACGACTCCCAGTTTCATTTAGTTCCTCACTTGCACATCGCAATAAATTATCCAAAGTAAAAAATGTCTTCTTAATATCTTCCCTGAAACTATATTCCTTCCAAGTTAAAAATTTCTTTTATTTATTCATATTGTCATTCGGTTGTTGCTGGAGTTGTGATTTCGCTTCGTTTAGAATATTAACATGTTGCATTCGAAATCTAGCATTATAAGAAATTGTTAAAAATGTTATATCTATTTAATTCTTAATGCTTACATCAAAGATTTGACCAACTCTCCCAATGATGGCTGTTTTACTTAAGTTACCATTGATTCTTTTATATTAGTAGAACGGCGTTTTATAGCCTGTTTGGTTTTACTATTAATACTGATTTTTCTTGGCATTTTATTAAGCTCTACCAAAGTGTCAACTTGACAATCCCTGCGACCTTGATTTTGACGTTAGGTATATTTTGTAACTAAACTGTTGTACACTGCTAAAATAATACAAATGCAAAGCCTGCTCTGAATCATAAAGCAAAAAAATAGACTATACTAACATGTGAGCAAACGAAAATGAAATCAAGTTTGGCTTTGAAATATTTGTTTGTGTTGGTGGCACTCTAAGTCTATGTCAAATTCGAGGTTAGCAGGTTAGCTTTTGCGTCAGTTTTGACACAAACTGACGCAAAACCTAACCCGCTAACATAAAATATAACATAGACTTACAGTGCCACCAACACAAACAAATATTTCAAAGCCAAGCTTGATTTCATTTTCGTTTACTCACAAGTTATAAAAATCCTTGTTTGAGTTCACAAAGTGCGAGTCACATAAAGGCAACAAATGCTCGGTGTTTATCTAATAAGACAAAGACAAAGTCGAAATTTAATTTTAAGAAATGCAATTCAGTTAAAACCTTGGAACTTTGAAAAATCTAGAAAACTTGTATATTTGCAAAAAAAGTAAAACTAGAATTTTCATTACAAAAATACTCACGAACCAGTAATAATTAAAACATTTTTTATTGCCTTCTGTAAATTTAGAGTTACGAAGCTTCTAATTAAAGTAACGCGTAGTCATGGCCAAGATATACATTTTCGATTTTGTAAAAGCATTTTTAGCTGTCACTTCCAGTGTTTTAGAAACACTGTCTTGCGTTGCATTGATTCAAATTGACGATAAGCGCAACAGAAAGTGTAAGTAGGGGGAGTCCGGCCCCTTCTAGCCTCCCCGCCGCTGCGGGCCTGCTTCCAGGCATTAACCCCCCGCGGTATCTCAAGCCGCGGAATATTCAGCGAAATCCCTGTTAATAAACAGGTCGTGACCTACATTCAATAACCAATTCCATACAGCTGCAACAGGAAGTAGGGTGACCGGATATGGTTGGGGAAGCTGCTGCAGTGGCGTGGGGGAAGTTCAAGGTGGGCGGCGTATTGCCCGTGACACGATGTTAACCTACTTTTAGCTTCAGAGGGATGCGCTTGTTAATACATTTTGGTCTGTGTGCAATTTATGTGCGTCCTCCGCAAATATTGCGTCCTATGTGGCACATGCGGGCTGGAATTTCCGTTCAATGAAGCAATGACATTAATGGCAAACTCCATTGTTTCGTGCTGCATCTTCTCAAGTCCGGCATGCAACTGGTGTTACTGATAAGAATTTAGCAAGCAAAAAATTCAGCCTTATACAGGGTCCGGCAACGAAGTGGGGGTGGAACATACATCTAAAACTATGAGAGTTACATAAATATTGTGTATATAAAATTTGTAGATACGAAGGTGTTGCACATTACTCAAATAGGTTTGATTATACAGGGTGTTTCAAAAAAGTGTGGCGAATCAAACTTACCTTTTTTTAAATGGAATGCCCTACATTTAGGTAGCGTAAAAGTTTTCCATTGAAAAACTCATCGTTTTTATATAAATTGTATGGATCTAACGTCAACTGTTTTGGAGATATTAACGATTTTATAAAAAAAAATGCTGAACTTCAAAGGCTGCTGTAAGCAACAGAAAACAATTGAATGAAGGAAAACGTTACCAAAACATTATTATATTCGTGAACTACCTTTCAAGTGTAAAATCGTGGATGTGGGTATTGATGCTGTACAGAGTGCTCAACATTTGAAAATTTTATGATTTCGATTTTTATTCAAATGGAACGTCCAGTATATTTTTGTATTTTTGACAAGCCCTTTTAATGAGCTTTCTTTGATATTGAACTTCATACCTCTAAGTTATAGTGTTTTTCAGATATCCGTTTTTGAACATAAAAACAACTTAAGCCCTTTAAGATGCTTTATTTGGAGGGATAACAAACAAACGCCATTAAAATAATTATTAAAACACTTGAGCTCTCAAAAAATGAAAACGCAAAACCAGGTTTAGAAAATATAAATTCAGTCAGTGTTAATACAATGAATAATAAACAAACGATAAATGCAGGAATAAATTAATTCCAAGCTCAAATATGATCAGATTAAAGAAATAAAAGCCAATACACCGCTTATACGTAATTACATTATACGTTCAACGAGTTCTTCTTTCCTGCTCTGAGTATTAAAGCTGTACAGAGAACTCATAATCAGCAAATATAATTATTCTGATTTATTTAATTGAAACACCTTGTATATCCCTGTATTTTTAAAAAGTACTTTTTTTATGACCGACTAGAAAATATGCAGTTTCTGGAGAATTTTTTCACCAAAGAGTAACGTTTTGCCGGTCAAGGTCGGAAAACGGACATCAGGGACCGGCAATAGTTATTTACGTGGCAAGCTTAGTAAATTAGCCTTTATGGGCAAGCCGGATAATTTGCAGGGAGAGCGACGTAAGAGCGAGCTCTGTAATCTGGTGAGCCCCAATAAATTGCAAGCGAGCCGCGTATAACGTTTTATTTCTTCTTGGGGAACATCCTAAACATTAATATTAGTTATTAATGACGGATGTGATTATTAGAAAACAAAGTGCTTATATAGTTGCGATGGCAGCATTTTACAGGCACCTGGCCTGTAAAGACTCATTTACCGGTCAGTTCAGACGACAGTAACACTTTACAGGCAGCTGGCCTGTAATGACTCATTTACCGAGTCAGTTCAGACGACAGTAATGATCGTTTAACAATTCAAGAGGAAATAAATGCTTTTTCCGGTCCCTGCTGCCTTCGTTACTATGGAAACCATTTTGTGTTATTGTTTGGATAAGTCAAATAATAGATACTAATGTCATACTTTTTTTTGGGTTTTCGAAAATGAATTCGCAAGTTTGAAAGTATAGACTGGAACGTCCTCAAAAAATATTGTACGATACATGACCGGAAAGTGTTTTGCAGGTCTCCCTAAACTTCCAGGGCTCGCCTGCGGCTCGAACCTGGAATCTACTTGGTTCGACCTGCAAAACACTACTTTCCGGTCTTGTAACGTAAATTACTATTAATGAGCTTTCTTCTGACGTTTCATTTCCTATTCCAAAATTCAGTCTCTTCAGATTTAATTTTCTCCTGCTTTTTTCGTTTTTTTTTCGTATTTGTTATTTCTAGTTTTAAGTAGTGACTGGATTTTTGTTTTCTAAACTTGGTTTTATCTTTTTTTTTGAAAACTCAAGTGTTTAAATCATCATTTTAACGGCGTTTGTTTTTTATCCCTTGAAATAAAGTATCTTAAGGGGCTTAAGTTGTTTTTTAAGTTCAAAGACGCATATATCAAAAACAGTTGAACTTAGAGGTATGAAGTAGTATATCAAAATGAAACCCATTAAAAGGGCTTTTCAAAAATACAAAAGTATACAGTTATACTTGAAAACATAATCGAAATAACTAAATTTGCAAATGTTGAGCACCATGTATAGCATTAACACTCAGATCCACCATTTTATACTTGAAAGGTAGTTAACGAAAATAATAATTTTTTGGTAACGTTTTCCTTTATTCAATTGTTTTCTGTTGCTTACGGCAGCCGCTTGAAGTTCAGCATTTGTTTGCATAACATCGTTAATATCTTCAAAACAGTTGACGTTAGCCCCATACAACTTATATAAAAATGTTGAGTATTGCAATGCAAAACTTTTAATCTACCCAAATATAGGGCATTCCATTTAAAAAAAGTAAGTTTGATTCGCCACACTTGTTTGAGACACCCTGTATAATCAACACTATTTTAGTAATATGCACCACCTTCGTACCTACAACTTTTATATACACAATATCCATGTAACTTTCATAGAAATATCTTCCACCTCCGCTTCGTTGCCGGACCTTGTATAGTTGTGTTACTTGTTGAACGTTTCCTTGGAACACGTCAACAGGTAGGAGCTAACGGTGTACAATATACTTGAGGGTTTGTTGCGTAGAGTCGTTTATCGAACAGTTTTTATGGTGAAGAGTGGGGACGGATATTTTAAGTATTATTTCTTACTTACAATTACTCTAAAACCAGTTAGCAAAAGAAATATTAGCACAATAATTCCTAACCAAAATTGAATCATAAAGAAATGTAAAAACTTGTAAGGAAGGTATAACACCGAAACAGATATATTTAACACACAGCGTTATATCTCCTGAGCACAATATGAGGAAAATATAATGTGTTAAAGTTAAAAAGCGAGTGGAAATTTATAGAGACCACTAGTTTTTGTTGATGGCAAAGAATCATTACTAATGATAATGACAGTAACCGAATAGGGCTTCGAAAGTAAACTTGTATAAAATGTGATATATATGACAGGTAAATAGTTTTACACGCAGCCGAGCAACGTTTGGTGAATAAAAAATTAAAATACAAAAAAACTAATCACATAAGAAAATAAAAAATTAAATTAAAAGTTTCATAGACGACGAAGTTATAAAAAATATTGTAAGACATCTGAAAAAATTCAGACTCTATTAACGATCAAGCCTGGTTGCGAAAATAGTTTAAAAATGTATAAGAAAACCAAGTTAATTAAGCTTATTGAACCAAATATTAGCTTACACTCGAATTTTAAAAGATAATTAGTTGATTTTAATTTAAATAAATGCTGAGGACTGAGGACCAACTCTTCTCAACGTCCTTTCCTATTCATCATAGACTATCGAACTTTGCTTTATGTGACCACGAAAAATTCAATCTGAGGTAATTATATTTAGAAATAACTATACAGTAAGAAGTACCCTAATCTATCTATATATATGTGTATATATGTATACATATACACCTCCGGTATACTTAGCATACGTGTTCGACTCCAAAATCGGAGGCAAGCACGTCAAATCGGAGTCGAACTCGTTAGACACGTTATTTGTGGTCTAGATGGCATCACAATGGTTACTGGCGAAGCTTTAGGTGGAGGCAAATTGTACCTGTATACGTATGCTTACATACATTTTAGTTTCAATGATCATATACAGAGGGCGCTGCAGCATATACACTTATACAATTTGTATATTCTAGGGTTGACACTGCCTCTGTAAATTTATCGAACGCTATTGCCTCCAAAATCGAGGCAACAATGTTGAGTCGTACTGGTATGCTTCATATGACACGTCATATTTAAAGTGTCTGGAAACGATAACGCACCTTCCGTATTTCGAAAATACAGGGTCCGCCAAAAAGGATTAAACAGTTTATTTGTTAAATAACATTAACAATGACAAATATTACAAACTAACTACTACAGTTAGCAACTCGCGTGTTAATCCAATCTAAATGATGAAATTTTATAATTATAATACTTAAATGTACAATTTAAGTATTTTTCTACCCGATTCACTTTCAATAAATATCTGTGGTATAGAATAAAGAACTACATCATATAACGTATGTTTAATTAAACGTATTTTTATTAAATTTTTGTGTTACAGTAAACTAAATATATTTTACATGCAGCACATTATACGTATGTTACTTTTTAAATATTCAAAGCAGATTACATAGTCATACTTCTATTATTTATATATTAAACGTAAATACAAGTCGTTTAAAACAAATAGTAAATAATTATATCTGTTTGGAAAATAATAAGTGAATGATAATACATAATTATTGAAAAAAATATAAAATCTACATGGAATATGGAAACTAATAAAAAATAATGATAGGTACTCTTAAATAATGAGATTATATAGTCTAACAAATTATTCATTTTGCCTATACGCGTTGTGAACAAATGTTTTTATCCTCGCCCAGTCTAAATTATGCAATATGTCTTTATTTTTGTTTATTAATCTTAAGCATTCTTCTTTTTTGGGTGGTATCTTTTTTTGAATGTGCTTGTGGAAGTACTTTTTAACTAAATTATTTTGTACTGCTGTCCAGCGAATTCTGCCGAGTAATTGTTCTTTACTAGTGCTGGACACTGCTTCCGCTGGACACGATATTACAGGAATTTGTTCATTGTCCGATATTGCAGGAACTTGTATATCGTCATTATCATCTATGTCGCGTGAAATATTAACATCAATTTCTCTTAATGGTTTTCCTTTATATGCCAATCCTTGTCCTTTATCAAAAAGAGTCAATAATTTAGACACTTTTACAGTTTGGTAGGCGTTTTGGGTTATTCTATAAAAATAATTAGTATAAAAACAAAGCAAATATAATTATTTAAATACAAAAGAATTACTTTTGTATACGGCTTGAACACTTATATTCTGTCCAAAAGTAAAACGATTTTAAGGAATGAAAGAAGTAGATATGACAAATTTATTTATATAAGTTAGAACTAGTATAAACTTAAATTTACAATTTAAACAAACAATTTATCAGTTTTTATTTTAACGAAATTTCTCATCTTTTCCCTAACACCCGTCATTAAACATTTTATCTCGTTTTTTCTCATCTTTTTGTTGAGTCTATTCCGATGAATTTTAAGCTCTGCTAAGTTTTTAATAGCTTTACCTGTCTTCTTTAACTTTGCCTGCATAATATCCCAATAACGTTCTATCGGTCGCAGTTCTGGGACATTGGATGAATTGAGTTCCTTCTCCGCGTAGTTAACCTGATTCCTTAGATACCATTCTACTGTTTCTTAGGCAAAGTGGCTGGTGCACATCTGGCCAAAATAATGTATTTTTGTTATGCTACTTAAGAAAATTAAGTAACCTTTTTTGTAGACACTCTGATATTAGGTTTCAGTATTTATTGTGCTAATTATAAAAAAATGAGTGCTGTGTTTACCATATTCGAAAATAGCTTGCCAAAGAAAGGCATTTTTCCAAATTTTTCAAAACACACTTTAAAGCTACCTATGCAGGAATCTTCCACCCTGGCAAACATTGTGAAAGTGATGACCCGGCAAGGTATTTTCTAAAGGATTGTTGTGGTGAGTTTTGCATTTTATATTCCTTTATTGGGCGTCAAGTTTTCATTCGAATTCATCTCACCAAATTTATGTCTACACTTCAATATTTGGCAGTTTAAGCAAACGGCAAAGCAAGTGCTTTCATACTCTAAGACTTACTGATAGCAGGCTCCTCTGATCCTAAAGAAACTTATATGCAATGGTCTGTCGACAGAATTTAAGTGTTCAAGCCTTATTTAATTGAAAACAGTCATATTACTATGTATAAAACAATAAAGAAGCGTTGCCGTTTTACAATTAGCCGTAGATACTTTTTCTTGCTAGCAACGATATGCAACCTATACGTATACAATAAATATTTAATTGTAATGATTTGCTTTATATGATATCACAACTTTTAACATTCATGACAAATTTAAATTTGAGCGAAAAATGTAAGTATTTTACTTTTAAGTTATTTTTCCATTAAAAAACAGCATGTTTATCACGTAAGAGTGAAATTTATAGTTTGTAGAAATTTAATTCACTCGTTCGGCTCGTAAAATCTTTCCTCTCTAAAAAGCTATCATTTTTCTGTAGTTGTTAAATAATTTACTATTAAGTGTTAGTAAGTATTCATAATAGTATTTTATTTGACGAGCACATAAAGTAGGCTATAGTACACGAGGATGACGTTTACACACGAACTGAGCAGGCGAGTGTGTAATTCATCCGAGTGTAACGTAGCCATTATGTGCGAGCCAAATACAATATTTTATCTACAACTACGAATACATATTTATTTGTAAAATTACGAATAATTTTTATTAATTTGAGGTTAATGTCACTTGATGACATATTCAGCGTACTGAGCCGTACCTACTTATTGCCGTAAAATATGAAAACAAATGGTGCCAGCGTTACTGCTAAATTCTAATTGGTTCCAAAAATACTACTCGCTTATGATTGGCATTTGCCCGTGAGTTATGAACTATAAAGTCACGGGTTGATGTGGCCGTGTAATATGAGCAACATTTTATATCTGCAGTTAGTTGCGTAAAACACCTATATTTTGACAGTTGTAGATAAAAATCTTTTTTTCACTACCAGCATTAGAAGATATCATTATTGACCTTGTTTGTGAGCCAAGAAGATAAAATTCTCTCCTACTGCTCAATAATTTTTTATTGCGGCTTTTATTTAACGCAAGCAAGACTACCTGATTTTTGTGGATATTTAAAAATAAACATAAGCATCTGTCATCTGTTATTCTATTTTTTTATTGATGTAATAGTAGCACAGAATAATAC